>JABSTQ010011397.1:1000000-1237500 GCA_013358835.2 Ixodes persulcatus
TCACGTGGTTTCAAACCTAAGCTTGATTTGAACCGGAGGTCCGTAGCTTTGGCTTTAGTCCATCGTATACGATGAAGACGATGTATAGTAGACTGGTGGGGTCTGCTGTGGGGAAGTGTTCTGAGCGATCCCAGATTCCAGAGATAGAATGCTGTCACTGTTGTTTATTTTTATATGGTATTCGTTGCAAAACACTATGACTTCGGAGCGCGTTGTGGAGCTGCTCAATAAAGTCCCCTTATGCGCCGCTGTGTGCTGTTTCTTCGTCGTTTGCAAGCGGGCGGGCAAGGTGACGTCACTGCCGCTTTGCGTGTTCAGAGGGCCTGTATCACAGGAAGTTTCCAACTGCTCAATCACGGTCACGTGGTTTTGGGCCGCGTGTGCAAGACGAGTTGCGAGGAGGTGACGAAGGCTTTGATCATCTGCAAACGTCTCCGCCTTTCCTCCTGTTTTACTCCACGCGAAAACGCAGCGTATGGACACTTGCGACCGATCTCTGCAGGGCGCCGTTCAAGAGAATTATCTTCCCTGCAGAAAGCCCGAGGTTGTACGTCGGCATTTAAAGAGGCCTGCAAGGGCTTTTTTACTGGTTTTTATTTGCACCAAACCTGAGCGCACTGAACGTAGTAACTTAATGAAACTTTTCTTTTATCGAATTTCGCTTTATTTTAAAAGTTATAGGCAAATTAAAATGACAAAAACAAGCAAAAACTAACCTCCTTCATGACGTCCTTGGTTGCTTGAGTGGCCGTGAACTAGAGGAGGGGTAGTGTGCTCAGCGAGCGGTCACGGCTGCTGCAATCCGTGTCGACGGCTCGAGAGGGAGCCACTAAAGCATGTTCTGGCTAGGCTGTATGAAGCGGGCAGCCAGGGCGGCTCGCATTGCATTTGCTGCGCGATTAAACACTTATTCGGCATAACACTTCATTCGCCACAAACGAGAGCAAACACGGGGTAAAGATCAGTTCAGAACGGGAGCCACTTCGCGCTGCCGTACCGCCAAAAGGCCAAACCGCAAGCCAAAGCTGCTCGCCGAAGGCCTTGGGAACGCTCGGAACCGGTCGGATTCTCCAGTGCATACGACCGCAGCGCCGCCGCGTACATCCGGGACCGTTCTACGCTCGCCGCTCGTCGGGGCCTGATCCCAGTACCACTTTCTAGTATGCGCCACCTTTTCATCCGCTCGTTGGCGGGTATGTCGACGGGTCATTTCCTGTTTCCGCACTTTCTAAACTGCATTTGTTTCTTTTCTGATCTAAAATATACAAAAAATGAAAGGCGTTTACAACTCCCTGTAACGCCGTATTAGAGCGCAGCTCTTGAGGAGGAGGATGGAAGGGTACTGAGGGATAGGATGGTAGGGTACTGAGGGATAGGTGACTCCCTGAGGTCACGTGACCTCGGGGGGGGGGGGGGGGGTCACGTGACCTCAGCGGGGGGTCACGCGACCTCAGGGGGGTAACCCCCATGACCCTCGTGAGGGTAACCCTCGTGACCCTCGTGAGGGTAACCCTCGTGAGAGTAACCCTCGTGAGTGTTACGAGGGTTAGGAGGGTTGTTACCCTCACGAGGGTTACCCTCGTAACCCTCGTAACCCTCACGAGGGTTACGCGCGGTTACGCCGACGGCGACGGCGATGCCGACGCCGCTCAAGCCGGAAACGGGCGCCTAAGAGCTGCGCTCTAAAACTACTATTATAAATAACTGAAACGGTTCGCGCCACTTAAATTTTGTATTTCGACTTAAAAGAAGCTTTTAGCGGCTCTGACCAGTAGTAAACCCAGGACCAAAGACGTCACATATCGCGCGCTTTCGGCACCGCGGGTCGCCCCCGTAGGTGGAGGAGGTTTCCGCGTCGTCCGGTTAAAATATGACACACTGATATCTAGTTACTCTCTCTGTGCCCGCTGGCTCGCCCAAACCCCAAAAGACGTGGAAACCGCAAAAAAGGTAGACGCTTAAATATGATTGCAGGGTCCCTTTAAAGAGCAAGCGATTGGAAAGAAAAACCGTAAAAGAATGTGACCTGTTGTAACCACCCGGTCAAACGGTCGTGCGAAGCCAGATTTTCCCTGTCAGATGGGGTTGGAGGCAGTTTCCTCTGACGCTAACTGCTCACAGGTGCAATTTTTGGTCGAACTGATTTCATACTCTACATAATTATGGTCCTGCCATCTGCTCGCTTTCTCCGACTCTGTCATGATGAGTGTTATTTTACATTTCTTTGACTATTTTAACCTGAGCACAGATTAAAGGGAAGGGGGTGGGGAGAGATAGCGCAGCTGTCTTGCATTTTTCCAGGTTTATGATGAGCCGTAAAACCTGCACAAATGAACTGCACTTCCGGGGAATCGAACTTTCTTTCTTTTGGTAGTTTTTTTTTTCTTTTGCAATGCTTAACTTGTAACGGGCCTGTAAATGTCAGGAAGCGTTTGATTTATGGGTTCGTCTCCCTTTTTTGCTCAGTGTTTACGGCGGTTGTGAGAAATGCAAGCTTCCTCGGGGATGTTGGCTTGCACCTTGCTTGCTGTGCCAGGGTTAGGCGCAGTAAAAGGTTTACTGTTGTGAATTCGTTCCCGCGTGGTTCTGCTCCCCTTCTCGCTAAAAATTCACGCACAAGCACAAAAAAAAAAGAAACATAAATTTGGGAAGAGTGTGTTGCATTCTTCGACGAAATTGGTCGTATATGTAGCATCAAACTCGATAGTTGCTGACCTCTGCGTGACGAACTGATATTGCTTCAAATGGCTGACTGTTCTTTTCATTTTTTTTTTTTTTTGTGGCCATGTTTAGCGGGTCAAAGCTTCATCAATGCTGTCTGTATTCTCTGTTACCTTTCTCCGCTGTCCGTATCGAGATGGCGGACAGGTATTCCGCGCATTGTCCGTAGTGAGGCTAAGCCTACATGCTCATCGCTCACGTCAGGCGTACTCGAGTGTATACACACATCAGCGCGATATTGACTCAGAAGATAAATCTTTCTTTAATGACAAAACGCTGTGGCAAAAGGCGCCAGGAGCTCCTTTTTGCTACCAAGTCTCCATGACCATTGAGGGTGCTATACTTCTTAATCTATATTCATTGTCTAGACGGAATAAGGAAGATCGATTATTAGTTCTTCGAGCGCGTGTGTATACTCATAAGTTTATGAGAGTGCGCACTTACAAGCAGTCGGTGCGTCCCGTGCACGGCACGAAGACCGTCTACGCCACGGCCGGTCGCTAGCCGTGCTCGGCAACTTTCCGAGACGCCTCCCTTCCCCCAGACTCTGCCTTACCTGTTTTCCGAGAAGCCAATCAACTTTCCCGCGGGCTTTTGCGCCCTCTCTCTCTCCTCGGCCAGAGGAGAAGAGAAACCAGCGTTTCTCCAGTCATGTATGATGGGGGGGAAGGGAAGGCAAGCGAGAGGCTGACTAGACTCTCCAGCATCGTCAGCAAGACTCTGCAAGCAAGCGGCCGCTTTACTCTCCCCAGCAGTGACCCGTCGTATACCTGGCTAGCAGGAATGGGTTCGTTCTCCAGCGACCCGCAGTGATTTCCAGCGCTCCTCCCGCATGTAGTCGCTCTCGACGGCCAACTGGTTCGCTGCAAGAAATAAAAAAAAAATAGTTCCCGCTGGGAGATTGCGAATTCGGGGAAGTCATCTTCTACCGCCTGGAAGGAGAGACGGGTCTGCGAGGAAGGAAGCTCGGCGTCCTCTAGGAGTGCGGTGTTCTTGTCGTCGTGAACGCGGATGGTGCGCGGTAGCGCCGAGGCAGAAGCTTTCTGACAAAGTTGTGGATTAACGTCGTCATTGGAATCGTCGTCGTCCTCTGCCGGCACGGAGTCGTGTCGTGTCGTTCTTCGGTACCTTGCGTGAGCGGGCTGAGAATGCGGCTCGGCGGCGGCGGCGCCGACGACGTCGGTCTTCTGTGACATGCTTCGCGTTTGGATACGACGACCTCAAGCTGTTTTGCCGACTCGAAGGGATTGCCTCGTATGTACAGGTAAGAAGATGCGCCGACATTGTCTCTGCATGCTATTCCAGAAGATGCTCAGCGTGCGTTCCAAGCACCGACCACTGTTGGTTTTTTAATCGGTTCAACCAATGAGAAAGCGAGCAGTATCGCGTCGCCAATGGGCACGCAGACGGGGCTAAGAAGCGTAGTAGAACCCCTTCCATAGGAACGAGATAACGATAAATTCTGATTCACTGAACTGATTAAAGGATGACTGATGATTGGTGTCTCGTGAACAAATGAGATTCTTTCTTTATAGGTTCAGTGTGCATTCACTGCGCTTGAAAGCGCGTTCTTTTTCGGCCATGTGTGCGCGTTGAGTAATCCGAGGTGATCGACTACTGAAATGATGGTCAATTATTCCTGCGCGGTTTAAAGACAAGATTCTCAACGCCGCTTGTGAGTGTCTTTTTATGGAATTTTCTTCATCGTTCCTATACTTTCAGACTTTCATATGAGACCAAAAGCTGTATTTTCGAGGTCAGGCAATCTCTACTTCTTAGACAACTGGTGCACAAAGTGACGCGTATTAACAAACTACATCCCGCATCTACTTTTGCGCGGTTTGGTGCCAAGGATAGGTAAGTTTCAGATTGACAACGAATCTGCAGATGAACTAACCTTGCTACAACTAGCTTTCCGTGCGGTCTGCTGCGAAGTAGACAAACGTTTTCTTGTTTTTGTAAATTATATACAGATCGCGGTCATTGCTAGAGCAAACGGATCGTTTGGCGGGAAATGGAGGCCGCACGTCAACGAACTCGACGACGTCGCGTCCCTCCGCGGTTAGCACTAAGAAAAGAAAAAACTAGTCACCCGAGTTCCCGCGCGTTGTTCGAGAAGCGGGAAGAGAGAAACGTTTCCTAGATTGAGGTTTCGGTTTTCGTTTTCGTCCTTGTTCCGCCATTCTCGGTGCTCAGCAGTAATCGCCGCGTAGATCAACTCCCGATGTTCAATCATTCGGACGTGCCAGATTCCGTACGGCCGATTTCCTCTGCCATCGAAGCCACCTAGATCGTCGGGATATAAATAGTTGGCGACGAATGCATTGGATGCCAAAAAACAAACGCCAACGTTTTTTTTTTTTTTTTCTTTTTTTTTTTTGCCCGTTTTTATGATATTTGCGTGTTGAATACAGGACGCGGCACGGTTACCCCGAACAAGCGAAAGCCAGTTTTCCCAATTTTCCTTTAGGCTAGAACGCTCGTGATCAAACCTACTATAGTGTGTAGAAATATGTTTATGTTGGGGCCTCAAGGAAGACGTCAAAAGGCGCCGGCGTCCTGAACTGCATAACCTACAGTGAGCGGGAACACGCGATTGTCGGTTTTTTCCTCTCAGGCTCATCAATGACTACAATTGTTCTGACGGATGCAATGACCGCGTCAGATTATGTGCTGATATTATACACTTTAAAAAAATCCTCGAGCGCCTACTCTCCCGCCAAGCAATTGGGAGAGTCGATCGCTTTTTGTACTTTCAATAAATACAACTTAGAATTATTCCTCGCCATTTACAACCTATGAAACACGCGTTGTTCCTTTTTCTTTTTCCTTTTTTTCCCCACGCAATGGCAGTCTTAGTAAAAGTCAGAGAAAAACGAGCAGCGTTCACCCCATCAACCCGCAACTAGAACAAGCGGCCACGTAAACTAAAACCAATCATACGACGGCAATTTTTTTTTTTTTTAATAGCTACGCGTTGGTGTTGGCAGAGCACTGAGCGCGCGCCGAGTTCCACGTATAGTTAAGGTTCGGCTATCCAGACCACAAGTTCGTCTGCTTCTTGGCCAGGGGTTGCACTGACGTCAAAACGCCGAGCTCTGATAGGCTCTGATTGGAAGGATGGTGGTTAGACCTCAGTGGTAGCTGCCTCGAGGTCTACCCACTATCCTTCCGATTGTAGCCAATCAGAGCTCGGCGTTCTGACGTCAGTGCAACTCCTGCTCAAGAATCAGACGAACTTGCGCTGCGCACTTACCTCAATCCCAGCGACTGGGCACGAGCCACTACACGAATACATGTCGAGGCATTGATTGTCACGAGCCAAAATCGAATGTCTATACTTCGTCTCACCTTAGCATGGACTAACCGCGAATGCTGTGCTAGCGCGAGCGGCTAGCCTTGACTGCCTTGACTGGAGCATTCGCTGCGCGAGCGCTCGTGCAGCCGCCGATGCTTCATTCGAAGCAACTAGCTCGCGCTTTTAGCACGCGCGGCTAACAATAGTCCATACTAAGGTGAGACGAAGTATATACGCAGCAGAGCCGTATGCGGCCATAGCTGTGTGCACGACTGCTGAGCGCGTGCTGATGGAGAGCTTCCACAGTTCTTTTGTAACGTGCATTCCGCACCCTCAAGATTGCCGGTCTTAGCAGCCTATGAATGTGGGCTCGTTTAGAGCATGCGCTCTAGACATCACCCACAAATATGGCGCCCAGTGAATACTCCTTATACTGGATGAGCCGCGTTTCAATATCGTCACAGCGGGGACCGCAAACCTTGATGACGCACTCTCGGGGATAGGATTGTCGGCGTTGTCCCCGCAGCTTCGTCATCATGTTTTGCGAAGGAGCGACTGCAAGGAAAGGTCCGCTTTCATCCTTGGAATTCCACGGCGACGAAGGCGCTTCATGGTCAGTGGCGTTGCGTTCAAGTTTTCTTGGATCATCCCGCAAACTCCTCTATAAAGGGGCCGTGCAACGCCGTTGGGTAGGAACGTTTCTCACTTTACACCAGCTTACTGGCACTGGCGGAAGGCATCTAAGCTGTATTTAGTGAACGTACAAAATTGTTGCGTCGCACCTTTAAGACCCAAGTAAAAAAAAAACAAGGAACAGTCGACGCGTGTGAAAGCGATACTGTGGCGTTTCACCGCGTTTGGTGTCACGGCGCAGACCCGTCATTTGTTAAGTGTGGACTCTAGACACGTGTCCAGCCTCGTCGTTCCCCGAACTTCCTCCGTAAAATGCGAGGATTGGCTGTCCCGAGTGCTTTGCGGGAATTTAGACGTTTCAGACTTCTTAGAACCGCAGTCTCACTCCTCGTGCGTCGTATACAAAGGACACGGTGTTCACTAAAGACGTGAAGACTGAATTTTCTGCGGACATGCCCCTCAAGCGTGCTCGGAGCATACTTGTTTCACGTATCCTTGGAACGTATGTGCGGACAGTTTTTGTATGATGTATCGGCTTAGTGACTTCAGTTTAAACGTGTGTTCGTCGCGTGAAAAAAAAAAAAAAAACACACAAAAACGCCGATGTTGTGTTCGCGTGAATCGCGTCGCTCTGTGTACATGCGATACGCAACAGCGAGCAGGCTATCTCTCTATATACGAACAACAGAAAAATGTACGCTATATAGGACACGCGAGTAATGCGCCTTTATCATTATTATTATTATTTTCTTCCGAGTGACCTTGATGCGGTCGCATTTCTGTCTCGAGTCTCCACAGTCGGGCGCCATTCCTCTTCTTTCTCTTGTTCGTGTTTGTGTTGTTCGTCGCCGGGCGTGCGTGCAGCTCGGTACCTGTCTCGCCCGTCGCGGCATGGACGACGGACATCTCGAGGCAAACCGGGTCCCAGAAAGGACGCTTTCCGCGGAGGCAACGGCGATGGAGATGCGGGAATGTGGAGGGGAGCACTTTTTATCTGGCGAAACGTTGCGCGCGCTTTGCTCGAGAATCTCGGGCCGTTGTTCGCTGGAAACGGGCCCGTACATTTGGTTCGCAAATTCGAAACGTCGGCTGTGGCAGCCGGAACGGTATTTTTATTATGAAGAAGGCACTGATTTTATTTTTACGCGTATATTTTACGCCACGCGCGCGAGTGTAAAGAAAATATTGACTCCGAGCGTTTTGGCGGCGAACTGTATCTGAATATGTCTGTGTGCCCTCACATAAAACGTTCGCATTGTTTCAGAGACTGGTATGCACTCCTTTGAATTATATTATACTCACGATACACAGGTTATGTACTGCGTTTATTATATCTCAGTATGCTATTTGACAGTCTTGTATAAATAATTCTCATGTGTTCCTGCGATCCCATTTCTGTTTATATATATATAAAAAAAAGGGGGGGGGGGGTTATTTTACCTTTATTTTATGTTCGAACAGTATGAACAGTGTACGAGAAGGGAACTTAATTATTGAGGTAAACCAAACATGTGTCTACGCTTTAAGTTTGCTGGTAGATTAGAAACGTTACGAAGGTCGCGAGTTGACAAAAGTTACACGTTAAAACCCGAAACGTAATTTGAAGGACAACCCCAACTATGCGCAAACACAGTTAATTAAAATGTATTCACCCACCTATATTATATGTATACAGGATGTTTCTGCAAAACCTTTCGAAAATCCCTAAAATTATATGCTGTTCGAGATAAAAAAGAAACTATTTGCGGGAACAAACTATACCAGCCTTGGCGGACGTTAAGGATTGCAAAAGCATACTAATTAGCAAGATTATTCCCTAAAATTTACTAATTATTTTTAAATAGTGAAAATAAACGTATGGTTCCACTGAGACACTTGCTAAGCATCATCGAGAATCACTAAGTCAACTTTTTTTTTAGAAAGATATAAGGAAAAGCCAGGAATTCGCAGGTTTTGAACAAAAAAAGGAAAAAAAAAAGAAAAAGAAAAAAACGGTTTGTTTCGACGCGTTTCTATACTCCGTTTCATACTTAGTATGCAACGCTGTCAAAGCTACTGGCACGAGCGCAAGGCTCCATCTGTGGTTTTGTTTGCGCGAGAACTCGTGCAAATGACCAACGAGATCAAGCCCCATGCTCGCGCCAGTAGCTTTGACAGCGTTGCACACTAAGTATGAAACAGAGTATAGGTTTCAAGTTCTTATCGGAGCGCATCGTTGCGCCCGCGGTCCTGCACCGCGGTGGTCCCTCGTACGATGGAAGAAAGTAAGGCCTTGCAAGGCGCCATGGCCTGCACGTGCGTTTCGCGTCTGGGCCACTAGGGAGCAGGACCACGGGACTTCGCCCCGCGATATATTCACACGGCGAAGGCTGAATACGTTTTAGCCGAACTGTTCTCTCATGACACTAAATATGTCTACGTCGGTTTGCCCAAAACCCTTTACAAACAAAAAAAATAAAATAAATAAATAAAGAATTCCACCTAGTAGCTGCTACGCTTATAATTCGAGGTCGCTGTATTTCAGTCACGCATACGGAACGCGAGTGTAGCGTCAGCGCTTGCCCTTCGTCTTGATGCACTCAGTGCGTCGGCAGACGGACTGATTGGATAACAAGGTGGTCAGGACCCGCCACGCGGTTTCTTTAGCTGTCACGGAGTGTAGCAACAGGCACTGTACACACGCGTGCGTTTCTGTCGGAGGGCTGTTGTGCAAATCTTTCCATCGTATTTCTCTCGCTTTTTCTCATTACGAACACAGGTGCTCGTCCCCACATAGCTTTAGAGTCTTAACCCTTTGAGGGAAGCCAGCAACGCATCGCCGCACTTGCGTTTCGAGTCTCTTTCTGCGTACACTAGCACAACGCATCGCTGAGGTGATGCAGCCCGCACTATCAATTTCGAGGAAGAGGGCTCTTCTGAGATTCTTCGAGAAGAGGGCTTATGAAAAGGCACACCTGCGCGTTCCCGCCGCTGGAGCGCGTCGACTTGTCTCAACTAGTGCAGTTACATTTCGCCGGAATGCATGGCAGCCGCGCTTGACCCACTTATTACGGAGGAGTAATGAACTGCGAACCGTCTCACCGGTACGCTGGTTGTGTAATTGTTTGTCGCGTGTGCCTGTTGTGTGTAGTATAGTGCGCAAAGGGTATTTCGTTTCCGCGAGACGTGTCGTGTTCGCGACCGCGAAGTGCAGTACGCAAGGATGAGCCACGTAATTGAGCCCGTTGCTATTTTAACCCTTTAACCGTTGTGGACCAGCCTAGCTTTTCCACCTAGCCGTCCTGAAACCGTTAAAAAAATTTTTCTAATTATTGTGAACGTTTTTAAAAATGGTACGTGCGGCCCCGGCCTTGTACTATAAAATTAAAAACAAAAAAAAGAAGAAAAGAAAACGACCGAAGGCCAGTTTACACACTTGCGTTTGACTACGACCGACTTGGACAAGACCGGTTTTTAAGGCTTTTTCGACGGCTTTGGACCGGCTGTATTGTTGCGCATATTTCTTAACAAAAACTATAACCTGTATAAAACATTGTTTCGTACCAACGAAACACCAAAAGTATGTCGATCAAAGAGAGAGAAAAGAAAAGCTCCAATAAACTTTGAAAGTCAAAGGTTCTTCTAGATTCTTCACAGTATCGGGTTAATTTTTTCGCACAACAGTCTCCGGTGGCACGTTATGATTAATTATCGCCAACTCGCCTGCAACTTTAATTCACTGTTATTTTAATGAACGAAGTCGTGGGAGAGTAAAACTTTACCTGCAGTTTCTGTCGTTATACTCCTCCGCGCTATACCCCCCCCCCCCTCCCCCCAACTTTTTTTTCCCTTTCTTTTTTTTTTGTCGTTGTTTGTTTCAATTTGCCCTTTTTTTTTTTTTTGCTTGGCAGATACTTGGTTTTGTAGTAAACAACATTACGTGTGTGGTGTCTTCACAGCACGTTTTTCCGCTCTGCACGATTTTTTGTTTGTTTGTTTTCTTTTCTTTTTTTGTAAGGAAGTCTAAAATACGATGAAGTCCTCTCTGCTGCTTTGAGCGAGCAGCGAAGACAAGGAACGCGTGGCGTCGTCGTTTCCATTCCCTGTTGTGCAGCGTCTGCGTTGGGCTGA
Organism: Ixodes persulcatus; assembly: GCA_013358835.2. Taxonomy (NCBI): domain Eukaryota; kingdom Metazoa; phylum Arthropoda; class Arachnida; order Ixodida; family Ixodidae; genus Ixodes; species Ixodes persulcatus. The sequence continues at coordinate 1,010,763 of JABSTQ010011397.1, forward strand.
TGCCGGCTGCTCTGCGTCCAATTCGCCGCAGCTTCTGCGAAACCTGCCGGGTGGCATGCCTGCTGGAACGTTGCTCCCCTTGGCTGGATCGTTCCCCCACCCGCCTCGGTCTTCCTCATGCCGCGCCGCTGCCCCCTCGGACGCAGCGTCGTTTCTTGGTCTGTTTTCTTTATCGTCTGACTGACCGTCTGTCTGTCAGCTGCGTGCTTTATAAAAACTCGTGTTGTCCGGGCAAACGCTTAGAGCTTCCGAAAAAGAAAAAAAAATATATATAGAAGCGCTAAAATCACGCTGAAATCTAAGCCGCGCGGTTTGGGGGTGCCTATGGCATCTGTCTCGGAAGATACGCAGCCCGGGCCGCTGTGGGGGACAAGTTTGTCCGCCGAGACTCTCTCCGTCTCCTCTCCGCCCGGACTCCATTGTGGATAAATTACTTTTTGTTTCTCTTTGTATACCAGTTTATTTGTGTCTGTGCATTGAGACCGGCCGAGACCGGAGAAAGGGACTGTTTATTTGTCCTTTTGTCCTTGCAACTGTCCTCCGCCGAGACGCTGTACGTTGCCGCTGCGTGTGAGAGGTGGCATTACCCAGGAGGGAATGACGGAAGCGTACGTAGTTCTATTCCTTTCTTCTTTATTTCTTATAGGGGTGGTGGCCTTTGCGCGAAGGTCCCTCGAGAAACCGATCTGTTTTGTCTCTCTCTATCTCCTCTTCCATTCATTCCTGGCAGCATGGCGTTTGTCGCCGTTTGATTTGTTTTGATTTTCTTGCGCTTCCTTTCTTTTGGTTTTGATTTTTCTGCGCTCTTTCGTTTCGGTGAAATGTCAGCGACCGCGGCCGTTTCTGCGTCCTTGTTCGTGAGTTCGACTCTGTGAGTGAGCGAGCCTCGCGGCTATGTCGTCTCATTTGTGTCGTCGCAGTCGTACGTTCTTGAACTGCGTTCTCGCACCAACGTAATAAACCTCCAGAGGGGAAAAAGAACCAAAATAAGAAACAGAAAAAAAAAAAGATGTTCGAGATTATTACACTCGACTTTTGCGAAGGTGGCGTGCCCGTGTTGACGAATCGGCTCTCACCAGGAGTCTGTCTAGATCGTAGCCACGGTGGAAGAAATACATTTAGGTGGTGACTCTGGCCGCTCCTCCCGCGTGGAGCGAGCGACCAGATCGTGTTCGGAGCTAGCCTCGAACAAAGAGTACACTCTGTTTCACCTTATTATGTACCGCAGGAAATGCTACTAGCGCGAGCTCCTTGCTCTGGGGCACATCCCGGCGGCACAAGCTCTCGTGACTTAAGAGCAGCTGCCAACGCTATGAGCTCGCGCTTCTAGCCTTCGCTGCGGTACAACATAAGGTGAAACAAAGTATAGTTGTTCCGCGCCGCCACGGAGGGCGCTGAGGTGTGAGAACCGCGTTATGAGGTCTCTCCTCGGCGGCCACGGTATCGGGGGCGTAGCTTGCTCGCCTTTTTCGCGGTGTGGTGGTGGTGTGCGGTCAGTGGCTGGCCTCATGTTTTGCTTTCGTGCTGTGTCGAACACAGGTGCCACAATCGTGCACGAAGATGAGCCTTAACCCGAAGAAGTTATGCTATAAGGATGGGAAAGACGTGCCTCGTTCCCAACCGCAATTCGGGGTACCGGAACTGCGCAGAGCGAGTGTCCTTGTTTAAAGCTCCATCGAATGACGCTCGCCTGGAGCAGTGGCGTCGTGCCATCTCGAGGATCGATCGCAAGTTACTACCTAGTCTCCTCACCTCGTTGACCAAGTGAAGACCAAGCTTGACAGTCTAATTTCTGTCGAAGACTGGGAATGCGAAGATGTCTGGACAGAAAAGGCTCAAGAAACCAAGGCTGTGGACTGCATGCTATATTATGTAACTGGTTTTTTGAGCGTGAAAATAAAAAAAGCTATACGCTGCCCTGCATGCCGATCCGCTTTCAGCATCGACAAGAACACTTCTACTGAAGCAGCACTGACAAACGTGAAAAAAAGAGGAGGCGTTATGCACCCCAACAAGAACATTTTCCAGCTACTGAAGAAAGCGGAAGAGTTCTTCGTAGAAAATAAAAGCCACCAGACTGTCTACTGGGACACAATCGACAGTGTTCTTTACACATGCACAATAACGTTTCCATGCGCTGAACACAAAGACGAAACAATTGCCCAGTTGCTCCACTACTACTTCAGCTAGCGAATGCGACAACACTGTAAGCATATTACGATGAGTAGGAACAAACAAGCTCAAGAATTAAAGAAATCAGCAAAGCAGCGCTGGTCTTAGTTTAAGGACATGGGCGAGAACACAGGATGTAGGAGATGGCGTTCTTTGGTAGTATGCAGTGAATTGAGCTTTTATGTACATTTTAAAGCAAAAATATTTGTAAGGTATTTTTTTACCTGTAAGACGGGGTGACGCCGTATTGTCAGAGTATAGATGAACAGTGATTCATGTCTTATAACCGCTACTATTGTTTGACTTTCAGTCACTGTGTCATCATGTCAGTCAGTATGTTATCATACTGTGTCATCATTTCAGTCACTATGTCATCATAAATAGGAATTTTTTCTGTTCACAAGGTTTGTATGTTCCACAGTACAAGTTGACATTGTATGTATAAACCATTTGTAATGCTAAAACCTTTATGCGCATGTATATAATTATGTAGGCCTCACTATGTAACATTATTAGATTTTTTTTTTTCAATAAGGCAGGAGCAGGGTGAAAAAAATCACCCGACCTCATATAAAGCCACGCAATGTGTGTAAACGATTTACGGAACTGTTACCAAACATGTTGTTTGACAAAACATGCGAGCACGACCCAGGTGTTTACTCTAAATTACTCTAAAATATTGAAGGCCCTGTAGATTATGCCGGGAAGTTTTATATTTATACGAGTATTTCTGTCACGTTGAGTCATCATCGGAATGTTCTCGTTTAAAAAAAAAACAGGAACCGCACGGGGGAAAAGGCAATCAGTGCCAGTGCGCCAAAATAAATCCATCATTTCACTACACAGTACACAGGGACCGAGTAAAGAATGCATAATTTCCTTCACAAGCCCTCTATACACCTTTTCCACAAGCGCGCAGCCATCTTGAATATCGTCACTTCTGGTATGCGGTAAAACATCTTTTTGATCTCTCCTCGCAGCTGGAAGGTGTTTACGAAAAATGCGTGATTGTCACACATCCTTGATTTGCCTCACCTATATTTTCTCGCAGATTTCAGGTTCAAACGTTTTAATTTTTTTTCGCCCCGCATACCAGATACGGAACCCACGTGACTGAGAACGACAGGAAACAGAAAAGGTCTATACAAGCCTTCACAAGCCCCTCTAGAGTTCCTATATAGGCTCCCTAGGAGCCAGAGTTGCGCGTTCATGCATGGCAAATGGATCCAGCTTCTCACGTGACTGAATTCGGCGAATAGCAGCGCCGCGCGTTCGAGGCGCGCGGCGCGCTCAAAAGCCGGGGAACGTACGCCGGGGCATGTGCAACGTCTACTTTGCTGCACGACACTTGATACGGCTCCTCACGTGATCGGATCTCGGCGAATAGCGGCGAGGGTGGCACGCGGCACGTGGAATCAAACGCGCAACTCTGGCTCCCGTAGGGAGCCTATACAGGAACTCTAAGCCCCTCCAGAGCCTAATATACGGCTCTGAGCCCCTCTATACGTGGGCGCCATCTATCCCCGTGCGAGTGAAGCGCGCTCGGTGCGCCGAACATAATGTGGTCGCCGCGCGAGACAGAGAGTCATCACCTAAATGTATTTCTTCCACCGTGATCGTAGCCAAGCAGAGTGCCCGGACAACGCCAGTAAGAATAGTCAGATACCGTGCACTAGAAGTGTGACGTCATCGCAGTGTGATCGAGGGGTCACATGGCCGGCAAAGCTTGATCTACAGACTCCCAATTAATTGAAAATAAAACGCGATAAGTTGTATAGTGGAACTCTCCGATCTGTTCCTTTTCGACTAAGTAGTATAGGGCGAATATAAATTGGCGGCATAAAGTCCCCCTCGAGCTGACAGAGGGGAGCGGGGAGCTGTCATTTTGCTGGAACTTGTGCAGCATGCTGTTCGGAAATTCGGTCTCGCTTGGCATTTGGCAAATGCGTGACGCCGCTATAACTTTAGTTCACGGGAGGCAGATGGCCGTGCACGAGAGGGCTCGTGCCGTCTCGTGTTCTACGCGTGGAGGGCTCCAGCGACGTTGTCGTACGCGCAGAAAGACTATAAAGTTCCCTCGATGCATAACGGCACCGGGGGCGTGTACTCAAACTGGCTGGTGAGAGCGGTCTATTTCCGTACCTGTAGGGCATTGGATGGCACATATAACCTGTTTCACTTGTTTTTAGAAAATTCAATTATAAAAAAAAAACTGAAATGCATTACGTGTAAAGAAGTGTCGTCAGCTTTTAGATTGTATTGCACGTCCATACCGTGAAACGTGGTCTATGCACCGACTCATCGTTTATGGGCAAATGCGCGCGACTTCCCAACTTGGGGGCACATGATCTTGCGCAGGAACTCGTTTGTTGAAGAGTGAAGCAGGTGCGCATCAGAGCCGTTTATACTGAGAGTTTGGCCCTCTTAAGGAGATTTTGACAGCCTGGCAACCACGGCAGCGTAGTCTGACAACCGGAGGATGACTACTTCCGTCCGCCATTTTGTGGCTCTGACTCACGGGAATTCTATGCAATTTCTCGGGAATAAACAAGACAAAGAAGTAACGCCATTTTGTGTTATCGCGAAATCTGCTGGTTCTAGCGGGCAACAAGCTCCGCCCATTGGCCAAACTCTCTCAGGATAAACGGCTCTGGTGCGCATGCTCCACATTGACACTTTGCTGCGACGTCAGAAACATAAGTTGGTGTAGCGAACTCACCAATGTCCCTCGAGGAACGACACTGGACACCTCCTGGGTAACAAGGCCGCAGTGTCGGAGTTTCTACGTCATCGCCGGTAGGCCAGCTCAGGCTACGGATTGGACGTGTCACATGAATGCTTCATCAGCGTTCCGCTGCCTAAAAAAACAGTCCTGCGCATTACTGTTTTTTTTTTTTTTTTCGAAGTAGAAACTTTTCGTGCTAATTCGATAAATAAGCGATCATTTTGCAAAATATTCTTCTCGTGCCGATACATGTTTTATCTATATGATATTTTTTCCGCCTTATAATTTAGTACTTTTTATTGTCGGCCGATCTGCTGCCAGTAGGGCTTTGCGTCAAGCTGCACTTCTGCAGATTTTTAGAGCGCAGCTCTTAGGCGCCCATTTCCGGGTTGAGCGGCGACGCCGTCGGCGTCCGCGTAACCGTGCCCGTTGCATTATGGTGAATGTTCCCGCTAAATTTAGCGGGTTAGGTTTCCCCTCTCAATATAGCGGAGAAATTGACGTCACCTGACCTCAACACCAATTTAGTTTCCCCGCTAAATTTAGCGGGGAAACTGTGACGTTCCATAATGCAACGCGCGCTGTTATGCCGACAGTGTAGCGTAGCGAAAAGTGTAGCGAAAATTCCCCGCTAAATGGGAGGGGAGCAGGAGAGGAGGAGGGGAGGGGAGGAGGTGCATACCCTCCCCTTCGTACCCTCCACTCCTCGTGCTCAAGAGCTGCGCTCTAATTCGGCATTAAAGGTAGTGATGGACCGAATCTGCCGAACTTCAGATTCGGCAAAGTTCGGCAAATGCCGAACTTTTGAAGGAAAGTTTGGCAAAGATTCGGCAAAAATTCGGCAAATGTCGGCGCACGCGCGAGAACGCGACGGAGCCATGGATTGCAAATGGACGCCGTGCAGTCGTGCGGTTACCATCGTGCAGTTTAGTACAACCAGCGGTTACGGCGAGGTGTGGAGATAGGCAACACGGTAACTGTGCGTTTGTGAGCGAGTATGATTCTCGTCAATATTTTCTGCCTCGAGAATACAAGATCGACCAGTAATTTACGCAGTCCACTGCGCAAGTGACAAATGATGCGGTGCATTCTGAAACATTGAAAGATTGGCCGACAATTACTCTAAAGCACTCCTCGCAATTATAACAATTCTGTTTTCGGGTCAGGAGTAGTGTGTTCCAAAACAAAATAATATTGATTTTTCAATTAGTGTTATTTCGCGATTTTCATGTGTTTGCATAAAACTAAACACAGAACTATAATGCTCGACGTTGCACATCCGACATTCCTAACTCTCCTTATCGTCCGAAACGTTCTTGTGTGTCCTAACATCAGAAACTGGCATTTTAAAGAAAAACGAGACGGGACGCACACTTTAATTCAAAGCTGACGTCAAGTGACTCAAATCGACAAAACATGCATATTTACAATATTATTATTATCTCTTCTGGTGAAGGCTCAGTAACCGTTGCGTTCGTTTTCGCGCACAAAACGGTGACTCCCAGAGAAAGCAAGAACGCAGCGTTATTGCCTTTTTTTTTTTTTTTTTTTTTTTTTTACAATGTACACCGAGGAGGTTGATGTTACACACACATGCAGGCTTGCGCTGATGATGCCTCAAAACTGAAACTCTCGTAGCGTCTGTGCCGCGCTCGCTTCTACCCAACCTTGTTGTCACGCCACTTCTGCAAGGAGTCACTAAAATTGCCAGTAAACACACAAAAACGACACCGATACAATTATCTTGTAGAATATCACCTTATTTAGTAATAACTATGTCAATATGCATTACGTGTTGCATTTAAGTTAAGAAAAAAGAAACATAAAACCTTTTTTTTTTTTCCCCAGAAAAAACGAAATATCAACTTTAAGTCTGGTAACAATGTCTTTTTGCCGAATCTTTGCCGAATCTTCAGAAAAGTTCGGCTTTGCTGAATCCCAAGATTCGGCGCCGAACTTTCGATTCGGCAAAAGTTCGGCCCATCACTAATTACAGGGAGTTGTAAATATCTCATTTTTCTTACTTCACAGATATAGACATCCCGAGCTTCGAATTTTGAGGGTAATGTCCAGGCATCGTTTTCAGTCGTTTCGGATAATAATAAAAAAAAAAATATGATTTTGACCTGTCTGTGCCCCTTTAAGAAGGTGTTGCAGTAGAGCTCCAGAAAGAAACTAAAAAAAAGGAGATGAAAAGGAAACTGGAGATGGAAACACGACATTTATGACATCGCCTAGCTGCCAGGGTCTCCAAATCCACACGCCCTTTTGAGCCGGTACCCGCGCCTGTCAACGCTGTAGGGGTCCATTTGTCGCGTTCTGCCGTGCCACGTCGAGTGGTGTGTCACGAAGTGTCAGCCCCCCGCCCTGAGGCAGACAAGTAGCGACGAACCTTACGAGTTCACACCCCTGCTCTCTTTTCATCAGCCGCCTCCACCCTCAAACTCCTATCAAAAAAAAAAAAAAAAAAAACAATTGGGCGAAAGAAAATAAAATTGCACGTTAGTAAAAGCTTTTTAGCTTCGAGCTTCCTCTGTAATCGACACCACTGCGAGCTTCTCTACGCCTGTTTTTGCCGATGCCTAGTGTGCCGTGCAAGCTACGTGCGTGTTGAAGCAGTCATGGGTCTAGCTTTCGCCACGTGATCACGCTCTCGCGCAGAGAGTGGGGTGACTTGACGAAAGGGAGGCAGTTGATTCCTCCGGAGAACTCGCAGCTCCCACCTCAGTGTCAGCGCATGGGTGAACGGACTGACGTCGCCATTGTCAAAGAAGAAATGGGATCAGGGAAACGAAGCGTCTCTCTCGCAGTTGGGGAAAAGAGTGAAATGGAAAGTAAAAGAGGAGCAGCTTGAGGCACACAGCGTAACTTAAAAAAGTGAGAAGATAAAAAATGAATAGTAATAAAACGAGGAATATACGGTCGGCTTCAGTTTTGAGGAGATCAGAAATAAACATTCGGGGTCTTTTTTTTTAAAGGTAACAGCGGTTCCAACGACGACTCTCATCATATATGTGGGAAACCTGTGGCTTCTGGTTTATTTATAAGTTTTTTTCAAACTAAACTTCTTTTTTTTTTTTGTGGTTTTCACTGTTTGTTGAAATGGTAGTGGCGAACTCTTCGTACGGCGTACTTGCTCCTCGAGTTCGATGCACGCCTCGCGTACATCGAACTCGTGCCGAGCCGAGCACTTCATCCACCAGGACCTTCCGTATAGAGGCGAGAGGATGGGTTTTCTGCTCCCGGCGTCGTTGTGGGTCCGCTTTACGTTGTTTCCTCGTCCTCGCCGTTGTCACCGTCGTTGTCTTGGACGTCGTCGAAGATCCAGCCCCTTTGATCGCTCCCTCGACGCAGCGCGTCGAAAGTTGGTGACGAGTGAACGATCATGTATAGGCTTCTCCAATACCCGTCTTTGTGGGACCGTTGGCCGCGCCACTCCAATTTATTTCCTCTTCAGCGTGTTTACACGGGTAAAGTTTAATTGATTGGTGTGTGCGTGCGTATGTGTGGTGTGCGTGTGTGTATGCTTTGGGGGGGGGGGGGGGGGGGTGCTCGGATGGAAGCGCATATTGATTGTGGGTTTAACGCCCTTTTCCGAGGATTTCGGGCCGGGTATTCGATGTAAGGAGGCATTGTTCTGCCCGGCTCACGTCGAAAGATGTCCATAGAGATGCCTCGGGGATCGCAGGCGTTCACCCCGTCACGGGGCAACATGGGCGCTCGGGCGCATGCACTTGCACCCGTCCCTATTATTCAGACTGTTTGTCTGCTTGTTTGTTCGTTGTGGATCGGGATCATATCGAGCAGACGTAAGAACGACAAAAGGCCGCCGAACAATATCGTCGCGGTGGCTTGTTATGTTGGCGCGCTGTCATTTGTAAGCGGCTTGTTTTCTTCTCCAGCTGAGGGTGGGCGGCTTTTCGTCTCCCCAGAAACCTTCATCTATCATTGTGCATGCAAAACGAGAATTCTTCGCACGACGTAAGGGCCGTATGAACCCTTTGTAGTGTTTTCAAAGAATCGGTGAGATGAAAACTTGAGTTCATTTTGTTGTTGTTGTTGTCGTTCGGTGGCGGTCCCTGTCGTCTTGAGTTGCTGGGAAAATGCACGTGCCGTTATCACAAAGTACGCGGTACAAAAGGTTGTTTTTCTTCGTAAACGGTTCCGGTTTTTTCATTTCCCTTCCAACACGCCTCAACGACACCATTTTTCTTTTGCAGATATACGTTCCGTACGCAATTCGGAAATGACCTCTAGGCGCGCGGTACTTTATTGCGTATTGTTCTCCCCACTCGCAATAACGTGGCCTCATGCGGGAGTTCGAGTATTGTTGAAAACAAATCGATATTCACCATCGATTTTTAGCATTCAGATTTCGTGCGTATCAAAACAAGCGTCCGTGAACATGCGAGGATCGCGGAACTTAATTTTTCTTCTAGATGAATCACGTTATTATTCGAAGCACCAATAGTGGAATCTGCAGGGCACCGTACTTAAGCTCAGACTAGAAGCTCCGCCTTCAGCGCGAGCTCGCTGCGCTTCCGTAGTGCTTTGGCTGCGCGTGACTGCGCGTTCACAGTTGCATTTGCGAGGGCAAAAAGCTCGCTCTGAAGGCGGAGCTTCTTGTATCCGCTTGAAGGCTGTTCGCTTTCCAGCGTTTCGGAGCGCCCTGGAAAGTCAATGCCCGTTCGACAGGTCGAAGTCGGGCTCTCTAAAGCCCGTTCACACACGTGCAACCGAGTACGACGGAGAGAGACAAGACCGGTTTTTAAGCTTCTTACGACGTCCTAGGACGAGCTCCGCAGCAGCGCACCCGGTCCTAAGACGTCGCAAGAGGCTTAAAAACCGGTCTTGTCTCTCTCGGTCGATAAGGTTTTTGCAGATGAGCCTGATTGGTTGCCAGTCCTAGACGGAAGACGGACTGGTCACATTAAGATCATGTTAATCAGTGTTCGTCAGTCGTAAGTCAACTTGACCTTTTTTACAAGTGCGTCTAAAGGTGTATTTTTGTGGATGAATAATGCCTGGCAATAAAAAAAAAAAAAAAAAAAAAATCGATCGGTGGCCGCGTGGGCTAGCGCACACCAGCTCGGAGCACGTGGAGCGAAAGCTCGCGCTGCAGAACCCAGGGATCCTGGGTTCAATCCCCACCCCTGCCCGTTTCGATCTGGGTGAGAATCGTACTGGCGTGCGGTCGTGTATCACTACTGCGTGGTGCGCGTTAAAGACCCCAGGCTAGCGGTTGTACTGCACTGACTAAATTTCTCATCTACAGCTGGGTGAGACTCGTCGCCCGTTGAGGCAGACCAAGTTCTAGGCTGTATAGGGAGTATTCACTGGACGCCATATTTGTGGGTACTGTTTAGAGCGCATGCTCAGAACGAGCTCACATCAATAGGCTGCTAAGACCGGCACTCTTGATGGTGCGGAATGCACGTTGCAAAAGAACTGTGGAAGCTCGCCATTAGCACGCGCTCAGCATTCGCGCACACAGCTATGGCCGCCAGTGAATACTCCCTATAAACATACACACAACCCAATTTTTTTTTTTTTTTTTTTTTTTTTTCAGAGTGCTTTCAGATTGTCGGATCGCGTGGTCCTGAGACTCGTAGTGCTGTGAAGCGCTCTGACTGCGGAGCTGTAGCGGTGGGAGCGCTTGTCAGAGGACCAGTCACGTGACTCCAGCCACTTCCGCTGTTGGGTTGAGAGAAAAAGAAGTCGATACGGCAGAGTGGCTTATACCCCTGTTTCACGGGCACCCTTAACCACGTTTAACTCAGCTTTAACTGCTGTTACGCGGCATCAAATTACCGCACTATAAGGAGTATTCACTGGGCGCCATATTTGTGGGTGATGTCTAGAGCGCATGCTCTGAACGAGCCCACATTAATAGGCTGCTAAGACCGGCAATCTTGAGGGTGCGGAATGCACGTTACAAAAGAACTGTGGAAGCTCGCCATCAGCACGCGCTCAGCAGTCGTGCACACAGCTATGGCCGCCAGTGAATACTTCCTATACTCTAGGACAGTTATTAGCCCCATGCGCGACCGAAAGCGTCGCTGCGGTCGGCCTTCCACGATTGGCCGAACGCTGACTATGACGTCGGAAAGGGGATTTCTCATCGACGGAAATAAGAGGAATGAAAGAACTTTAATTTTGACGGTGTTGGCAGTGTTCCTTTGAGAGCGCAATGATTTCAAGCTTCCACCACCATCGAACTTGTTGTTTGCAAGGTAATGACGTCACAAGGGGGAACCACAGGAGGGCGCCACCAAAACATCTCGCTGCTAATTTCAGAAGAAGGGAACAGCGCGCGTGCACTGCTTTGGTGGGTGCTCAAGATACTCAAGCGCACGTTCGCCCATTGCTTTGACTGCATAGCCGCAGAATATTGTCTGCAAGTATTGTGCGCGAACTGGGGCTTAGCTAACTGCAGTTAAAGGGATTGTCCGGTGAAAACCGGAAGTTCTTAAGATTTCGTGATGGTTACCTGGTGGGAGCCTAATGATTAACATAGGCCATTTTTATTCCATTAACCGACACCCCAATTTAGTGTAATCAACGACGGATAATTGAACGAAACTCCATGCCGAATTTCGCAAGTATCAACGGCTGCACTCCCATGCCTGACGTGACGTCACACCAGTCTTGCAATTGTCATATCCTATGCCTCATTCCTCCGTGGGAACACAGTGCTCCCGACGCACCGCAGCATTCCATATTACTCGCCACTGTAAATGTCGCGGAGAAGTGTGGAGCGTGACAACCGCACAACGAAAATACCGTTTCATTCTAAAAAAAAAAAAAAAAAAAAAAAAACAGACAAATCTAGCGCAGCAGCGAGGGTGAACCACGTCGTACCGCTCACGTGGAGGACAAAATTCGAAGTGCACTTCAGTTCGGCGCGTTCTTTGCCTGATGTTACCTCAGAAACTCCGCTTCCCTGAAGGCGGAAGAGGAAAACGCCGTTTATGCACGCTTGGGTTAAAAGTACAATTACTCCTCCAGGGAAGCACACAAAATTCAGATTTATCGTGGAAGATGCTCCTACAGCCATTGACAATGAGGTCTAAATGTTTTCATGAATACGAAATTTGACCAGATAATCCCTTTAAGTGTGACCGTGTAACAAGGGTATTAGCGTCGGACGCAGCTGTAATTGAAGACCACACCGATCCCGCTGTGCTGTGCAGTGAGTACAGGAGGTGATCGGCGCTTGATAGGGGACTTTCGCAGCGAAAACCAGCAATTTTTCGTGTGGAAGGACATGCGGTGGTTGCGCTGGTGGTGCCAAGTGCAAGGTTGCTGAATGGACGGATTAGTGGTATTGGCTAAACCCTTCGTATCATCGGGTGGTAGCTTGCACCATGGCAGTGCAGCGGTTGCTGAAGTTGCACTCGGTATTTGGTGCCGTGTCGGCGCTTTGGCCACTTGGAAAATTGGCCGAGCATTCTGCTGGCGCGCTGATCCTTTAGCTCGGATCTGTAGACGCTCACGGATCTCGCGCATCCGATTGAGAGGATTGGAACGCTGGGAAATGACCCGCCGAATATACCATTAAAGGGATTGTCTGTTGAAAACCGGAAGTTCTTAAGATCTTGTGATTTTTACTTGGCGAGAGCCTAATCATTAGCGTAGTCCATTTTTATTCTATTAAACGATACCCCAGTTTATTGTAATCATTGACGGATAATTATACGAAAATCTATGCCAAACTTCGCAAGTATCAATGGCTGCGCTCCCATGCCCGGTGTGACGCCACACCATGGACTTGCAACTGTCAGATCCTATGCCTCATTCCTCCGTGGGAACACAGTGCTCCCGACGCACCGCAGCGTTCCATTTTACTCACCACTTTAAATCTCGTGGAGAAGTGTGGAGCGTTACAACCGCACAAAAAAATTTCCCTTTCATTCACACACACACCCAAAAAAAGAAGTCTAGCTCAGCAACGGGGATGGACCACGTCCTAGCGCTCACGCGGAGGACAAAATTCGAAGGGCGCTTCAGTTCGGCGCGATTTTTGCGTTATGTTACGTCAGAGTCTCCGCTGCTCTGAAGGTGGAAGAGGGAAGCGCCGTTTATGCACGCTTGGTTTATAATACAATTCCTCGTCCAAAGAAGCACACAAAATTCAGATTTGTCGTGGATGATGCTCCTACAGCCATTGACAATGAGGTCGAAATCTTTTCTTGAATACGAAATTTGACCGGACAATCCCTTTAAGCCGCGGTCACACAGTTTGCAAACACGAGTCACTGCGATATCCCTGGTTTGAATGTCGCGTGCCAAGTTTCTCCCTGAACTCATTGCCTTGCTGCATTCGAAGCACGGATCTCGAAGGTCTCATAGATGTTTATTTTGTTATATTATATTATAGATAATGTCATTCGGACTACCGTTCTGCCATTATTCGAACCCAAATTAGAACAGATTCGTGAAGATGAATACAGAAATGTAATTGCTATTATTATATTGAACTGTTTATTTATTTATTTATTCATACTGCTCGCCTTTTTCAAGGCTTTGGCAGGAGTGGTACAACATAAATTCAAATATACAATGCTCGGTTACATAAATTCAACAGCGTTGGCAGTGCCCCACAGCACTGCAGCACTAAATACTAGCCTGCAGTTCACACCAAAAGAAACACAAGCGTGCAAAGATAAAAGTGAACACGCAGTTGGCTTCAAAAATAGAACACGATCGGAGTTACGCGACTGAAGGAACAGCTAGGCAAACGTGCAACAAGGTTTTGACAGAATCATATCTACTAGGTTCGCGACAAAAACCGTGACAACGTACCCCCTTGACCACGTCGGCTGGCAATGACTCGCAAGACGGAAAAAAAAAAAACGAGAAAGAAAGCACACAGCAAGGTTCAAAACAAGATTGTCTATTCAATTCATGATAGAAACTGTGATAAAGAAACGATCTCAGCCACGTCAGCTGGCAAGGAATTCCACTCGCGAATAGTGCGTGGAAAAACGTTTCGACTATTGCATTAGGGTACCTCTGCTATAATAGGGAGTTTTAGGGAGTCGTGTCCACATGAACGGTTCGTCCTCGAACGCATCGGCGACGTCACTGCGCATGCGCGCAAGTCGTTGGAGGCTTCTGGGGAAGCTCTTGTTCGTTTCTCCCGCTCCGGCCGCTGGAATCGTCGCCGGAACGCAGCCAGCACCGTTCACGACTCGGGTAAAAAAAGATGACGGTCGGTTTGTCCGCCGTCCCAGCGTAGCGTTAGGCTTAGGACAGCAGGAGGCGATTTGACATCCATGTTAATTTGCTTCACTTGAGAGGTCCAAACAAATCATTTCGAGGACGGCTCACAATGGTAAGCGCTCGCGAATTCTGTAAGTACGCATGCTGGTAACTTTTTTTGTGTGATCTGCGGATTGATTAATTGTTGTGGCGACCGCAAGAAGACGAAATGATTGGGTTCGACGCACACAACGTAAACGATCGTTCAATTTCAAGATGACGGAGACACACCACCTACCTTTGCGGCCGTTCAGACACTTTTTTACTCTATCTAGCTTCGCAGGTCTTAAAATTTCGACCGGAAAACTTTACGTCGGCCGTCTTGTGTACAGTCGTACGCCGGAAACACTCCGCCATGGTTTCGCACGCTGCAGAATGTTTCACATGTTTACTAGAAGATGGCGCTTCCGGTCAAACACAATCATCATCATCATCATCGTTTACACGGTTGCGTCAGTTTTACGATTCGCTACAATACGTTAACTTTCACATACGGGTTGACAGGACGGACAAGCTGCACCTTTCATGATTTCGGAACCGTGTGCTCCAAAAACGACTCGCTAAAACTCTCTAATTTGCTGCTATAGTCACTGCCCACTCAAGAAACGGGGGGCGTGGCTTAGTCCCGAGTGTCTTCTTATCGCTCCGCATCAGCCAATGAGGTTGTGGCATTTGCAGATACAAACGCGTTGATGAACGAATCGCACCACAAGAAGCGCGATAGACTGTTATTAAACTGTTATTTACTGTTATTACTGTTAATAATAAGTTACTCTTATTACTGTCAAATAAACTGTTATTTAAAATAGTCTGCAATTCCACAATTGGTAATGCAAGATCCATAATAATAATATTTCGACATGAATGGCGCAGACTGATCGGTTTGATGAGTCGGTATTTGTACAGATCCGTTGCGGGCGAGGATTTCGAGTGGAGACTTTGAACTCTTCGTGGCTTGATGTGAAGGCAACTGATCCGGGATCGGCCGCTCCATCTGGGACGCTTCCTTTCGCACGGAATCGTTGATGAGACCGCAGTCACAGTGTCATGCAATCTCCGGAGTGTATACAGGAAAAGTTGGCCGACATTGTTTTATCGCTATAACGTTGTGCGTGTGCGCTCGGGGGATTCGATAACCAATCGCGTGGCAGCACTGCGTATGAACAGCAGTGCCTGCTTAGTAACACGCACATAAAAACTCAGTTTATTGTTTGCATACGTTGTACAGAGGACGCTTACTTTTTGTTAAGGTACGCACATGTCTCGCCTGGCTCCCGGACCACAGGAGCGCTTCTGTACCTCGCCTCGTAAAAGTAGACGTTTTGAATAGCGTAGGTATCAACATTCATGAATGTATCGTTTCGTATAGATTAGGAGACCGCTCGCTAGACCACCGAAACTTTCTCCGATCGTAAGGGCGTCCCGTCCCCGTTCACGCTCAGGTAAAGGGAGAAGATGGGGGTACGTTATCCAACGACCTCGAGAATGGCTTAATCTATCTAGCGATATTTGTTTCTCAGGCGCCTAGCTCTATTAGCGACTGTCCCAGGAGCATTTGCCAGCACTCACTGTACGACGCGTTTGCTCTGCGTCCCAGAGCGAGCTCCGCTGCTCTGAACGATTTGGCACAAGGACAACGTCAGCGCTTCTTTATCGTCCACATTGCCTGACCTCCCACGTTGCATGCTGACCGTTTATTTTAATACAAATCGCTGATTGCTGTAGTTTTTTTATGTTAACGGTTTTCGTCATGTGAGCCAGTTCAGACGCTTTTTATATTCCTGGTAGTGTTTAGATTAATTCACTCACTTGAATAAAAATAGTAGACTCATAATTTATTTCTAAATCACAAATGATACTTTTCATTGCTTTTTTTTTACTTTTTTTTATTTTAGTGTCAGATACGCAGGCGTTGTGTCGCAAATCGGGGGTACCCGCAAGCAGACGAGTACACAATCCGGTCACGGCATTGCTGTAGGCCTCTATGGGCCGTTTCCCCACCTGTCTATCTTACACCCTGAACGGAACTGACGTGAACAAGTCGAGCTGCCGACGCGCCACAGCGTGGAAGAAAGTTGCGCTTTGATGCCCGTCGCGTTGGAAGTTTGCCAACTAATCCAGCCAAGTTAGCTGCGCACTACCTGCCAGCCACCCCCAGTCCACTTCTGCACCTGCGTCGTAGCGACGGCGGCGACTTTGGTCTGTGGGTTTTTCGGAGTTCGGCGATTTCTTTCCCGTCCTGATAATTTGGCCATGACGACGGCGACCACGGAGACTTCGACAGCGCTGATGGCGCTGATGTTTGATGCCGCCAAGATGCCGCTTGCTCGCGACGCTCGCTAGGCCGTTCGGCGCCGCATAGGTGTCGTGTCAAAAACGACATGATGAACACTGCTCGACAAATTTATCAGATAAAATTGCATTTCTTTTAAAAATATATCTCATCGTTTCGGGACGGGGTTCGCACGTCGCATTTCCGTTTCGTCACGCCCCCACGCGGCGTGAGCGCACGCCGGAGCCAACGAGGTAGGTCGGAGCCAAACGAGCTGACCGAGACAACTTTGATGGCTCACCATAGCCGCGTTCTGCGTACTACAAGTTTGTTGTCGTCACGAAACGAGCTTTCAAAAAACTCACCAGGTGCACCTTAGAATATTTATTTACATGAATCATATAATTTAGACTACTTTATTGTTTCAAGTACCGTCATTTAAGAGCCATTCGTGTGCTGTAAATATCAAAACGACAAAGAATTTAGATTCTGTTTTTCGGTTCAGCATCCCTTTAAGGTACGCACATGTCTCGCCTGGCTCCCGGACCACAGGAGCGCTTCTGTACCTCGCCTCGTAAAAGTAGACGTTTTGAATAGCGTAGGTATCAACATTCATGAATGTATCGTTTCGTATAGATTAGGAGACCGCTCGCTAGACCACCGAAACTTTCTCCGATCGTAAGGGCGTCCCGTCCCCGTTCACTCTCAGGTAAAGGGAGAAGATGGGGGTACGTTATTCAACGACCTCGAGAAAGGCTTAATCTATCTAGCGATATTTGTTTCTCAGGCGCCTAGCTCTATTAGCGACTGTCCCAGGAGCATTTGCCAGCACTCACTGTACGACCCGTTTGCTCTGCGTCCCAGAGCGAGCTCCGCTGCTCTGAACGATTTGGCACAAGGACAACGTCAGCGCTTCTTTATCGTCCACATTGCCTGACCTCCCACGTTGCATGCTGACCGTTTATTTTAATACAAATCGCTGATTGCTGTAGTTTTTTTGTGTTAACGGTTTTTGTCATGTGAGCCAGTTCAGATGCTTTTTATATTCCTGGTAGTGTTTAGATTAATTCACTCACTTGAATAAAAATAGTAGACTCATAATTTATTTCTAAATCACAAATGATACTTTTCATTGTTTTTTTTTTACTTTTTTTTATTTTAGTGTCAGATACGCAGGCGTTGAGCATATAATCGCAGTTGGGGGAGTGTAATTCGGAGGGTAGCAATAAGTATGTAGGAGAAATTGTCGGCTCGGGCTCAGTGAAACATTAGACTAAAGTAATTCTCTGTTTAGATTTCAAAATCCCAGAGAAACACAAGGCGTAGCGACTCCCGATCATCTCATTACAGCTCCGCAGCCAGTGAAATTGCAGAATAAGCCAATAAGATTGCACAACTGTATTTGTGTGATCTTTCGTTTAAAAGAGCTATAACCCCTTTTGAAGCACTTGCTATCATTTCTCAGTTATAATGTTTCAAAAGTCCAGTCGCGATAGTAATCGGTATAACAACTCCCATTAATCCATATAGCTGGCTTATCAACTATTCATTAGCTCACTTATGGTTCGCTGCTCGCAAATCCAGCCTGATAACAATAAAGCAAAAAAAAAAATATATTTGCGTTGTAACGACTATTGTCATTTCCTAGGTTGATTTCCCCGAGTCATTTACTTTAATAATCCCCTTATCACATACATTTCCCCGGCGCGACGTATTCTGCAGTCTATACTGAGCAAACATAGAAGTGTATGAAGGCACTCCAACGTCTCTCGCTTTCATTTCTTAGCAGTATCATTGACTCACTGCTGCTCCGAGGTACTTTATCGAATTGCGATTCCAGTCTTCGCCGTATAAAAGGAAGGTAAAACGAAAAGAGAGCTCGAATCACCATCATAAAGGCAGATCAAAGGGAGACGAAGAGAACCGTATCTATGTCTCCGGACTAATCTAGGAGATTTTGCCTTACTTCCCTCCAAACTCAATTAGGGCTCCCTACTCTCCCCCGGCTCTCGTCGAGTCGGAGTCAGTGCGCGTGGCTGCTTTTTTTTTTTTTTTTTTTTCTTCATCGAGCTCGATCGGTCGTTCTCCGAGCGGAAGTCGTCATTGTCGTTCGCTTCGGTCGTTTCCTCTTTCATCGCGGAATATCTCTGCCTTATATGCGCGGGGTGCGCGCCGAACGCAAGCACCGGCCAATCGATCAGGAGACAGAGAGAAAGTTCGTTTCGGAGAAAGTCCGATGGAAACCCGCCTTCCGTGTGTGTGATAGTATATAGACGTTTGCAAAAATCGGCTTCTGCACGCTGCCATCTTTGTCTGCTGGGTTGTGGAACGGCTTCCGAGCATGCGCTGTTGCTCTTTTGTGCGGTATATCAGACGCTGCGCATGCGTCCACAGCTCACTGACTCAGCATTTTTCGTCCCGGGTAATAAGCGATGCGAAGGTCTATACCAAGTCATGGTTATGGCGTGGCGCGAAGGCCCGTCGTACGAAGCGCGAGCGAGCGCTTCGCACGACGGACTTCTTTACTGCGCATGGGCTGTGCAGGTACTGCACATGCGCGTCTTTCTGCATGTTCCAGCGGGCGCGCGCACTTGGGTATATAGACAACGAGTTGGACTACGGTTCTCATCTTGCAGCACTCCGCGGCATGTCATACAGAGCGCCTTGGTTCACTAAGCAATATGGCGGAGTTTTTTTTTTTTTTCTTGTGTGCGCAGTGAAGTTGCGATTTTACTGCTGATGCATCCTACAGAAGACCGTCTGCAGACACTGTCTGAGGCGTGTTTATTCCTGTCACGTTGGTCACACAAAAGCTGCCCGCAGGCATGTTCGGACCATGCGCGTGTACGAAGCAGACATATCTTCGAGATCATGTTTGAGGCGTGTCTTCGGGTAATTCTGTCGTCGTGTCCGCAGCCAACACCGTGTCTTTTGTAGTAGGAGCGGTGTGACCGCCCCTTAACGCGAAAAAAAGAGGCGCTCCTAGGTGCTCCTCTCTTTTTTGTGACTAGCAAAACGACGTGTTCATGCGCCACGGTTTCGTATACTGAGTGGCGCAGTGACGCCACTTCTCTCCGGGAATTTTATAACGGAGACTCTCGTGCATTCCTTCCTGTTCAGTGTTCAACAGGGTGTCACAGACAGCTTAATAAGCGCAGGGTGTATGCTATTATTACTCCTGCTTTCCGCTTCGCTCTTTGGCGTTCTTAACAACTAATGCCCCACTCTTTGTTGGCTGCGAAGCAATAAAAATCCTAAAACGTCACCACGTCCTGCGTTTTTTTTTTTTAGGTTGTTACAGATTATATGAAGGTTGTATAGACCTTTTTCTCAAGGGCGCCGCTATCTTGAAATATCGTCACTTTCAGTATGGGCGAAAACAGTGTTTTCCTGTCGATACGCCAATATAATACAGGATCGTAACCGCAACCGTTTCTCGTTTTGTCTCCCCTCTACCTTTTTTACGATTTGCAAGTTGAAATCTTTTATTATTTTTTGTCGCTCATACCGGATATGCCTACCAGGTGGCTGGGGACGAGAGTAAGCGAAAGAGGTCTGTAGTATACCCAAGCCCTGAAGACGAAGATGGCAGCACGCAGAAAGAAAGCGGGTATTGCGATAGTTTACACCAGCGATGCGGAATGAAGCTGGCCGATGGTATACCACCGGTCTTCTCCCTTCCCCCGCGAGTCCATATCCATCTCCCGTTCTGTGGATCGATGACGTCGAACGGCGTCTCCTTTTGCCTGGATCGCTCGGGATCAGGGAAGGGATCTCAGTGGGGCGCCCCCAAGCTGCCGTGCTTCGGATTGGTGCGGATATATAGGGATTCCCGGCCGGCGGCCGCAGCAGCAGCAGCAGCAGCAGCTGCTGCAGAAACACTTTTCCTTTCAATTCGCCGCGCGCACACTCCTCGGGTTTCCAAGTGCCGCGCCACTTTAATCACGACTAACTGCCCTGCCTTCCGGACTTCCCTACTTGCCGTCGTCCCGGATAGGGGAATGCCACGCGGGCCCGTAATTGAGACCGAGCGCCCGCGCTGCTGTGTGTAGGCCTCCCGCGAGTTCTTGCTGGGGTTTCCGTTTACTTTCTTTTATGTTTTATAGCGCGCGTGTGTGTGTATGTGTTCCGGAGAATAGTATGCACAGGCGTGGAGCCGAGAGCTTACTATCTTTTACATCGGTTTTCTTGGATCCAATCTCGGGGTTTAACGGGAATGGGGACATGAACCGCACTAACCCTCTTTTCCTTAGGACCAGCGGAGTAGTGAGGCGGTAGCGGAATATACATGGAAGAGGAAGGAACGGCTCCTTGTCGTAATTGAAAACAGTGTTCGGTCCCCTTTCCCCGGCTGTACACGCGTCCTTATGCGCCTGACGTCCCATCACCGCGTTGACACTGGACGTGGAAGAGGCGTGCTCACCGCTCTTCTGGGCACTGTGCCTATAACGAATAAATTTGATTATAAAGAATAAGTATGTCCCTCTTGTACATCATGCAAACTTTCCGGTAACATCTTGCTGACGCCCTTTGAGCGCTCGTGCATAAGTGAGCGAGCACGTGACGACTTCTTTCACTTCACGTGTACCGCGGCTCTTTCGTGTGCACTAAAGTCACTGGATCCTGGTGACTTTAGAACAGAAACGAACGTGTACAGACGTCCGGAACCTCGCAAGGCGGTTGGTTGGTCAGTCTGAACTAGTTGCGCCTACATCGCTATGGAGCGCCGTCGTATAGAAGGCGTTTCTTCTCAATGTAAGCGTCCTTTGGCACTGTGTTTATTCCATTCACTTATCAATCATGCATATCTTCACAGATATCTTACAATTATATTGGTTTTCTTGCGTATTTCGAGACAGGCAAATTATCTTTCAAGCCTGCAAGCACCGGCGCCAGATGTGGTGAGGGTGCTAAGATGTGCGCTTCTTTCGCCGGTGAGGGGATAACAAGACCTGGGGTGCTATGTTGCGCTTTTTGGACTCCCAGGAGACTTTGAAGAGGGAAGTGACGTCAACGACTAGAGAAACGCAGATTGGATGTTGACAGAAGAAAACAAAATCAACATCCAATCTGCATTTGCTGCGTTGTTGACGTCACTTCCCTCTCCCTAGTCTCCTGGGAGTCTAAAAAGCGCAACATAGCCCCCCTGGCCGGGTATACAAGAAATGCCTTTATGGAGCAACTTGTCACCGCGAATTTCGATCGGCTAACCAAGACTAAAGACTTCAAGGAGAAACTGCTCATTGCATGAACCAAAATGGCGACCGTGCGGGAAGCTTTGCGCTATTTTCTCAGAATCCAGTGACTTCAGTGTGCACAATCGCCTTAGCGTAGCGCTTTTACTCCGACGTGATGGTGGCTGCGGCTGACCGATTTGCCCGGCGTCGTTTCAGGCGTGTATATTTTTTCCCCCGACATATTTGTTTTGGTTACATGTGGACGTGAAAGAAACAACCTTGCTGGAGCTCCACCTAAGTTTAATAATTTATTTACGCTGCTTTGGATCTCCTTAACCCTATTGAGTCTATACAATGAGTAGGGAGCCCCTCTAAATCGGCAAATCTAAGCTAGGCATCACGTGGCGTCAAGAGCAGACATGCATTTACAAGTTACTAAAAAAAGTGGCCAAGTGTTTACTCCTTCGTCGCTCAAGTCGTGTCGTTAGTCGTAAGCCATACTGAGAAGGGACACGGCCTTGAAACTTCATAGTGATTCCTTTCTTTTCTCGCTACTCTTTAAGATAGAGTAAACTGGTTGCTTACATGACCCTAGACAAGACAGATAACAATCAAAGGAAAACAAACACTTGGGAGTTAGCAGAAATAACCTCGTCGGTAAAATGAAGAGCGCCAATAAACGAAGGACAAGAAGACGAAGTACTCACAATAAACGTTGTCGTCGATTTTTTTTTTTTTTTTAGTTAGGTTTTTTGCCTATCCGCTAGTTCCACCTAGAACCGATAGTGCGCATCTGGTGGTTAAATTTGTCCTTAGGGTAGGCTGGAAAGCTTTCCCATGGCGTGGTGGAAACTTTCCAGACGAAAGACACCTACGTGTCTTGTCAAGAATTAACCTAGCAACGAACGGCGCGAGAGCGGCGCACCTTAGAAACTTGCGAGTGGTCACTTAATTCCCGCTTCGCCATTCGCCGCCACGCCGGTAAAATCAGAAATAGAACTCGGAAAGACAAAAACAAACAGCGAGTAAACGTGCGCATTGCTTTTTCGTGTCATTGAGATAAAATAGGTAAAAAAAAATATAAAGCGCTTCCAAATTGTAGCGCGACGACGACGCTTTTCACGACTCCATGGGAAGCCGTTGCCGTCCCCAAAGCGAGGGTAAACATCGTTTGCGGTCGGCACCTTGCGAAATGGCGATGGCTTCTTCTTTCGTGCGAAGCCCACGTGAGAGACTTCCACGCAATTTGACTTGTTCACACGCTTGTACGAGTGTCCGGGGGGTGCTGACAGATGCCACAGAGACGCTGGCCAAACAGTAGTTCGTCGTCCAAAGCAAACACGGCGATATTTTTTTCTCGTTCCTCCGTCCCTGAAGACGGGCAGTGCATCCGTGCAAGGGTACTACAGCTGACCTCGACTGTTGGGACGGCAGCCACGAGCATTCAGGCGTCTTGATTGCACGGTCATCACAGCTGATATGCCCCGGGAGATCTTCCCGAGCCGGACTCGTGAGAGTAAAATGAATTGTCGGGTGTGACGACGACGGCAGCAGCTAGCTTTAGGGTCGAAACGCCGTCATTAAATGACGACATCTTGACTCTCATTTAAGACGCTCATGGCGTTGTCTTTTTTTTTTTTTTTTCCATGAGTAGGGTGCTAAAGTTCCTCGATAGATGGCGCACGGAGTACGGAGTGAATATAGTTTTCACATTTAAATATTCTAAGCTTAAAGGGTAAGACAAAATGGCTAGGTGGCGTAAGCTACCGCCCGATCCAAAGGGCTCAGCCGTATTCATCCATCCATCCATCCAAGCTGCATTCTTTGCGGAGCGCCGGCCGGCGTGAACACGGTGCACATTTTTGGGAGAAAATGGCGTCGCATTGCAACGGAATGAACTGGATGGAGCCATGTCGGTCGTCGACCATTACTTTTCCAAGGTCCGCGTTTATAGCAAACCGCAGTGGGCTCCTTGGATTGCACGGGAAATGAAATTTGGGATTGGGATATAAGCGTAATCCGCAGGAGCAAGCGGTGCGTGTAACTTTATGAGATCGATAAAACTTGAGACCCAGAATTCAGGATAAGCTCTGGAGCTGATAGCGCCACATTCTTATACCAGGTCCCGGCAATTCCCCAATACCTGGCATCAAGCCTAATATATCTACTATATATATATATATTTATTTTTTGCCAGAAGAAAATATGGCGGGAGGACTCTGGGATTATAGCAGGGTTCCGCAGATCTGTTACGTAACAACATTAAAGGAACACTCAAGACTGTATATTTTTCATTGTCTTTCATTTGATTTTTTATATCACGAAGGATCCCGTTGCGTTGGTGTAATAAGATTCTGAGAAGCCGGGGGAAGTACGGTATTTTTTTTTCACATATGTTACGACTTATTATTATATTTTATGAAAGTGTTTTTAAACATTAAAGTAACAAGAGAAGCAAAATATATGTGTGGTTCTCTCCATCTTTCACCAAGTGATTCTGCAACATTCACTTGAGCGTGACTATACAGCTGAGAGCGCGAGTCTGCACGGGCTTCCACCGCGGCTGCACGTGCGGATAAAACATCTCAAATTTGCAGCCACGTGCCTGTACATTCGACGTACATTGTACCCGACACATCCTTATCTCCGTGTTCACACGTCGACTGTGTTGCCACGGCAGTTTCAATCCACCTTCCATTGTTAAAATTCTCCGCCGCTGCTCTACTATCTACATGGTTCTATTTCGTTGGTTTTCTGAAGCTCCGAAACTCGTCTCAGGCGCATATTTGTATCAGGAGCTCTGCAAGCATCAAGAAAATATCCGTCGTCTGCACACTTTGCAATCCACTTCAGCGTCCCTTTAGAACGCGGCAAACGCAGGAAGAAAACGCAACAACAAAGAATGAAGGAAAAGCCAGAAACTAAAAAGGGTTTTGGCTTGATCTGCTTTCCTCCTCTAGATCCGTATACGTTCTATGTTGGAGGATTACGTGTGCGAATTTGACGACATTGCACGGTGTAATGAATATTTATATAAAACGTTAGTTCATATAAAACGTTTATATAAAAGTTTTTTTGTTTTTTTTTCGGAGCTTACAGATTTTTTTTTATCATTATTAATGTTGTTGTCTGCCATCGTGAAGGCTTGGTACGCGTGAGCCGAATCCACGTTATTCGACTATTTTCCCCCCTCTGTTGCTAATGGCACTTAATGCACGCAATTCGCGTTCTCGTCCAAAAAAAGAAAGAAAGAAAGGAAGAACAAAATAAACTAGCGTCGCTGATGCGCCACTTAAAATCGTCACATTGACATGCATGATGCACCCAAGGAGCGAGCGAGATTTGTTTCTCTTTGCGCTCTGCGCTTTTGATTTGTTTTGTTTTTTTCCTCTTAAATATCGAGCATCAAAATGCTCGGTGCGCTCACGGAAAGGAGTGCTGTTGTCGACGCATTCCGGTCAGAAAAGAATTACGACGCTATTTATAGGCGGTTGGGACGCGCTTTCGCACGTGTGCCGTCGCATTTTTTTCCCCCCTAGCGGGAAATGTTTTTTTTTTTTTTTTTTTAGTTCGAAGAAAATAAGATTGGACACAGGCACGCGAGCGCGCGATGGCAAGAGCTCGCCTGTAACATATTCGTTTTTTTTTTATTTTTAATATTAGCAATAGACCCTTTCAGGAATTCAGTCTGGTCACTTTGATCACTATCATCATCATCATCTGAAAAATGGCATTTGTGCTAGTACACTGTATTTGTGCTATACTATACTCTGTTTCACCTTATTATGTACCGCAGGAAAGGCTACAAGCGCGAGCTCCTTGCTCTAGGGCACATCTCGGCGGCACAAGCTCTCGTGCATTAAAGGGGCCCTCCAACAGTATTTGAGCGTCTACTTTTTTTTGCGGTTTCTCCACGCTAGTGGTCCCGGAAACCCAGTGGACAACGAAAGAGTTTAAAAATATTAGCGCATCATATTTTAATTTGACAACTCGGAAACACCTCCTCCGACGGTGGCGCCGCGAGGTGCCGAATGCGCGCGCATAACGGCGCTCCCTTTCACTATACGTCACATTCACTGGGTTTCGTGATTGGCGAGAGCCGTCCCAGAAATTTTGAAGCGGAATAAAGTATATCACACGTTAACCGTCATTATTTCTCTAAAAAGTCGTTTTTATAGAGCTAATAAAGTTGCAAATTAAAGTTCAAAAAGGGCGAAAACAACGCCTCGTCGCTCATGCGCGCCTCCCAGCGGCGGAGTGCCTCCAACTCGCCGAGGTGGCTCCGGTGGCGGAGTTGCGGGAGACGAGGCCAACGAGGCTTCCGCGGCTGTCGAAGCGGTCTGAGTCAGAGACGCGTCGCGGCGCTTGCGAGGGTTGTCCTCGTACGGCGCGACGCCCAGCTCCGCACTCTTTTTTAAGAATTCGGCGCTCAAAATCCGATAAGCCCGGTAAGTTCATCGATGATGGCAACCCGATTCCAAAGCTACGATGGTTGCAGCGAGGCCTAATGGCCGACCGGGCCGACGGGCTATCAACCAAACTCGCGTCCAATTGGCCAACCGCTTTGCTCCAATCGCTAAACTGTTTCATTTTACGTCCTGAAGCGCAATGTTTTGCTTATTTAAAGTTGTTTTCTGCAATATTTAATTTGCTAATAACTCACAAAATATTGCGAATTTCTGTAATATTTTTTTTCCTCGGTGTTCCTGCTTTCATGGAGCTCCGTTTCAGCGCGAACTTCAAACCAGTCAAAAAATTGTTGGTGGGCCCCTTTAAGAGTAGCTCCCAACGCTACGAGCTCGCGCTTCTAGCCTTCTCTGCGGTATAACGTAAGGTGAAACGGAGTATAATGGTGGCCTTCTGTTTACTGGTGAAGGAAGAAGTTGTATGGGCCTCCTGCGTTGCCCAGGGGGTGCTGCGAAAAGGCCTTCTTTTGGGTAGTACAGACTTTAGCGTCTCAAACTGCCACGCATGCAGAAGCGTGCCAGCTCTGGTGCCGAACGCGAGATCACGATGAAAATACAAAGAAACAACAAAAATTCGAACGCCGTCAAAGCTAAGACGCTAAGCGCGTGAGCCAAGAACAGCCGTTCCGCGCGTTCCAAAGTAGACATGACAAAGAAAAAGAAAAATTAAAGCGTCGCTTCACAGGTGTTTTGACGTCACCACCCAGAGATAAGAGACGCGTACCCTAGCGGTGGTGTCATGAATTTGGCACTTTTGATTGTCTTGCGGCGTTGAGTCTGGCCGATTTCTTGCGTCCAAAGGTGTTTTTCATTCTTCAGCACAAGACAAAATTAAAAAAGCTCAACCAACGTGCCATAAGTAGTGCGAGGCTCAATCAGTTGAGCTTGTACTACCCAAAAGGAGAGCGCTACAGTTTGTTCGAAGCTTCAGCGCAGGAGGCCTATACATTCTAGACGTTAGCGCGGCGTGAAGCAGGAATTGGAGGCGAGAGCTGCGTAAGCGTTCATTTCTAACTCGGGCCCAGTCAATCTGTTAGTAGCACATACTCGGCTTTAAAGCCCCTTGCAGTGTAGAACTTTGTCAAGGCGTCCACGTGGGTTGACGCGTTCTCGCTGGTGACATCTTTTTCGCCATTGAAACTGAAAGAGATTGAAAAAGAACTGTACATGAAGTGCGCATTTTCGTTTACCGTTGACTTGCGAAAATGACGGTGCCCCAAAAAATACTGCAGGCCACAGTTTCATTGCCGCCATTAGTACGGTAAAAGTTAAACTGCCATTTGATTCACCAGATGGCACTGAATTCTGGAAAGGGTCTATTGGGAAGCGGGAAGCAACTTCAGTTTTTCTGAGCTAGGTACTTTGTGACAAAGATCAAAATAATGAAGTTTTTGTTTTACTTTATTTATTTGGTCTTCGTACTTTATTTCTGGTATTTCTCCGGAGAACGGTCTTCGCGATCTTCAGGTGCAACCTTCCATAGAGTTACAACAACAAAATAGCTCTATGGCAACCCCCACCCTTGGTTAGTGTGTTTTTGAACCAACACATGGCCATGGGATCGCCTTCCAGATCTGTACATGGAAGCAATAAATCGTGTGTGGTCGCGCTTCGATGCGGTGCGGTATTTTTTCTTTCTCCTGAAATGGACATCCCTGGCCGTTTACTTGTTTCTCGATGCGCGAGCTTTCTGTGGAACGCCGCCCGGCTTTCCCGGTTCTCGTGAAAAGGGAGCAGCTGCCTGCGCTATACGAGCTCGAGCATTAGCGGCGAGATGTTTTGGTGGCGCCCTCCTATGGTTCCCCCTTGTGACGTCATTACCTTGCAAACAACAAGTTCGATGGTGTTTGTAAATAGCATGGTGGAAGCTTGAAATCATTGCGCTTTCAAAGGAACACCGCCAACACCGTCAAAATTAAAGTTCTTTCATTCCTTTTATTTCCGTCGATGATAAATCCTTTTCTGACGTCATAGTCAGCGTTCGGCCAATCGTGGAAGGCCGACCACAGCGACGCTTTCGGTCGCGCACGTCGCCAATAGAGGAGGCTATGGCTCGAGCAATAGCTCGAGTCTCCAGCAAATGTGGTGAGAACAAAACGTGGAAATTTTCCCGAGCTAATGTGGAGCGCAAGTTCGTCCGCTTCTTTCACAGGGGTTTCGATGATGTCATCAGAACGCCGAACTCTCTGGCATTGAGGTCTACCCACTATCCTTTCAATCGAAGCCAATCAGAGCTCGTCGTGGTTCTGAGGTCACCGCAACCCCTGCGCAAGAGTCTCTCCGCATGTCGAGGAACACGCACGACAACAGAACCGACGCGTCGAAAAATGGAGATTGCCGGTGCGCATTTAATTACCCGTGGGGTCTCGGAGGCCAATTACATATATATATTTCAACATGGTCAGATTTGTATGACGGGTCGGCCGTTTTGTCGTGCACGTGTTTGGCGCTTTATAGAATTCCACAAAAACGTGATGGCGTTATTTCTAGACGTCGGTTTCCGGAATTCTAGCTCGAGGAATTAAATACCCGAAGAAGTAAAAACAAATAAACTATTTTCTCTTAGTCAGATTTCTCATTCTACGTCACTGCGATTTCTATTTTGACCGTGCGACTCGAAAACATAGAAGAAGAAAAAAATTATCCTTAACTGTTGGTATTCATTTTAGCAAACACGAAGCAGGACTGTCACAAAAGTCTTATGATTACAACATAACAAGAATAATGTCGGTGTTAAAAAATTACTCACAGCATTAAAGGATCAAAATTACTTTTAGCACTGTGCTCAGGGACAGTTAAAATGACTGCAGCCTATATCTTTTTTTTATGGATAGCTATACGAGATTTTAAGCAAGGGAGTAATATTCATTTAAGATTTGTGCGGACCAACTAGTAGTGTGTAACACATAAAAAAAAAAAAAAAACAATATGCAGGGGTGCAGTTTGACGTTATGTCAAATATTGTGTATGTACGCATATCGCGCGCGCCGATGAACACTGGAAAAGCGCTACATTTTACACTCTTGTGCGCATCGAAAGCTAAAGCTTAGCTTGTACACGTGCTGCTCAGGCTGCAATGTTTGCATTTTCATGGTACTTTATTACATTCAGGAGTCGTGGAGGCTTCGTCTCCTGATTGCTTGCAATAGAGCAAGTGGTAGCATTCCAACTCTGGGTTGCTGAAACAAAATCCACGGGCTAACGGCTGATAATCTTCTTTGTTAAGGGCTTGCCACAAAGCGCGCGCTAACGGCGAAATTTCGCCACGTGATTTTACACCCCTTCAAAATTGTTCTTGACAGACAACAACGTTTACCCACGCGAGCGGCCACATGTGAACATTCTGTGTGGCTGCGTTTACATGGATGCGACCCTAGTGCATCGACTCGAGATTTGACTATTTTGATTGGCAGAAGCTGGGTAGAAGAGGGAGAAGTATAAGAAGACAGGCTGGTTGCGATTGGTCCCTGCTCGATTCGATGCACTACACTCTAAGAAATGCAACTTTCTCCCGTCTGCCTGGAGAAGGAGAAAAACGTCTCGTTTCTCCCTTCTTCTCGTGTCCGCTTGGGAGCGCTTCAGGAGAAGGGAGGAAGACGCGCCGTTGCTACCTTTTTCCTACTTTTTTTTTCTTAGAGTGCAGCGGTTTGCCTCAGAGTCACCGAGACTTTTTTATAGATCATTTCCGGTGAAAAGTCACCGAGACGGCTACGAAACAAAATATAGTCGCATAATTCCGACAAACCATAGTGTGATTGCGAAAATAATTTCTGCAGTTGTTAAAAAAAAAAAAAAAAGAATTTGCAAACATGGTGGAATAGACCTATTGCTATTAGCGCCGAGATGTTTCGGTGGCGCCCTCTTATGGTTTCCCTCAGTGACGTCACGACTGGGATTTGCTTCGCCGTGAAGTCACCAGTTGTTATTCTGGCTACTTACCATCGGGTGCGACGACGAGTTCGATCGTGTGTTTAAAAAGCACAGTAGAAGCTAGGAGCCATCGCAAATCGAAACTAGCACCGTCAAAGTTGACAATCTGACAACGCTCATATGCCCATAGTTTGGCCAATCGTGGAAAGCTGACCACAGCGACTCGCTAATATTACCCAAGCATCAAGGAGAATGCAGGGATTGGTGTTCAACGCGCCGCACGTGCTGGCGTCAGTAGTAGTAACTTTTTTAAAGCAAATACCTAAAACAAATGGCATCTTGCACGCGCGTTCGTCAACGCTTTATCTTGGATATTTACTTCGAATCTTTTATACTGGGAAGGCGTGCGCGTGTGGCGCGTGGAGCACCAATCCCTGCATTTTCCTTGATGCTTGGGTAATATAGCAATAGGTCTATTGCAACCGCCGGAATGCCTTTCACGGTGTCAATTTCATTTGGGCATACCGATTTACAGTGAAACGCGCGTAAAAGCAGCTGTGGTCCACTCGCAGCCTCGCGCTTGTTGTTTTTACATCTCTTCCTCGCTCACTCCGAGCATCCAGGCATCTGACACCCGCACATCTGTTGTAATTTCTGTCGCTCACGTGGCGTTCCAAGCGGCATATAACGACAAATGCAAATCGAGCTATTCTTGGAACACGTTTCGCCTTCTGCATTCGATATCAGAAAACTGCAGCTTGTCGTAACTGAATATGAAAAGTTTTTTTTTTTTTTTATTGAATACTG
Organism: Ixodes persulcatus; assembly: GCA_013358835.2. NCBI lineage: Eukaryota > Metazoa > Arthropoda > Arachnida > Ixodida > Ixodidae > Ixodes > Ixodes persulcatus. The sequence goes on from JABSTQ010011397.1 coordinate 1,041,516, forward strand.
AACTTGACGTATAATCTATCGATATGCAGTTTCTGGAAAATGTAATATCAAAAGGTGCTTCGTAACTTAATGTCTCGTTATTTTCGTTAGTTGACGTGATTCAATTTTTATAGCACGCAGAAATAACATTATTTTAAACTATATTTTTTATTTAAAAATGTGCATTCTCTGTACAGTTAGTTGTTTACTTTTTTTTTTTTTTAAATTCACTCTATCCGAAAAACCGCTCACGTAAATTATCAGGGACATTGGGACGCTATAAATCGAGAAAAACAAATCTTCAATGTCAGAAACTGTGGTCTATGAAAAGTTAAAGAATAAACTAAGAACTAAGAATAAACGTAATATCGAGACATTAAAGTATAATTGAAAAACAGATATTTAATTTAACATTAACTAGATGACCGTAGAATACATAGAAAAAAGATTATAAACCGTCAAAAATTAAGCAAAACGGCATTCATAGTGGGCTAAAGCAATACCACCTAGAATACAAGGCCTGCGCATGACGTTTCGTTAGTAGATCCCCGACCCGCCCCAAGCGGCAAACACCCCGAAGCTTGACGAGAGTAGGGGCCCCCGCGGAGCGCGGGCGAAAAGTGATCCCAGCGTCCCTGGCGAGCTCGGAGCGTCCGCTAGCAGACGAATTCTCCGCTACGCATTGGTTTTGCCCATTTCCGTGCGAGGTGACCAACGAAAAAAAACATTGTCACGGGTATTCGTTGCTTTGAATGTTAAAAAAATACGTGCCTCCTCATAAGTGAAGGACATTTTCTTCGCGTGGGAAAGATGTTAGAGTTTTCAGGTTGCAATTTTGGGACTCTCCTGAAGAAAACACTCTGGTACACCTTATGTAAGCGAGACAAAACACGAATGTACCTTCACACTGTCTTTTGAAAAAAGTCCAATGTACAAACATTTTAGAACGTAGCTACGTTTCAACTTTACTGTTCTTATCAATCAATTTGTTTTGTAGTTGCAGTTCCCATTTCTCATGAATGTCTTGCTTATAACTGTTTTGTCGAATAGGCGAATAGGATGAAGAAGCAAAAGGCAATTTCGAACTACGTACGTTATTGCGATGTCAGTTTGCTCTGGAAGAATTCGATTGTGCACATGCAAATTTGACGCTATTACTGAAACTGTAACTAATAAAAGCGGAGTTACAAGCAAAGCAGACTTTTTGCGCGTCCAAAAGAAAAAAAACAACAAAAAAACAAGAAGAGCGTCGTAGTGCAAAAAAAGAAAAACAAAAGTGATTTCGGTCACGTTATATACGATGCACAGATTCCGATTGTTAGCGCCCGGACGACAAACGTCTTCGTCGCCTTCTACGATAAAAGTCGGCACCCTTTGGACCCCCGTCTGCAACTCTTTCCATTTTTTTAGTCTACTTTCTTTTTATTTTTGAGGAGGAGCTACGACGTCGCGTTCTTTCTTCCTCCTGCTTTTATGTTGTTTGTTTTTTTTTTTTTGTGTGTTTTTGTTTACTTGACGTTCGGACCATCGCGCATTTTGTTGTGCCTTGTTTGGACCTAGTTTACCTAGTTTTTGCTCTCTTTTCTTTACTTCGGCGCTTACTACCGCCAGTCTGTCTGCTACGCTGTGCCCGGACATTTTGAGGGCCGTCTGCAACTTTGTTGTTGTTTTCTTCTACTGTCGTCTGCGATAACCTCCTAGTTTCGCCTTCGATTGAGTTTCTAATCCGAAATCTTCATACGTGCTTTTTGGTATTTATTAAATATATTAAAATGTGCAAGCTCCTTATACATTTATATTCGAATTTTATTTGTCTACGCCGGAACGTCTGCTATGGGTCATCGTTTTTTGATCAACCGGCCGCCTTCGGGCATACACCACCGCATACTTGGAGATGGCAGGCGTGTCATGTGCTGCCTACCACTGCAAAAACAAGTTTTTGCGATGTGTTAGAAAGTCCTTCTTCCGCTTTCCGAAGACCGAACAAACGTGAGTAATTAAGTTGCTGCAACATTAAAATTAAGCTAAAACAAACAACAAACAGAAAAGAGAAGCTCCTTTTTTATGCTGCTGCTTTCCATTTTTTTTCCCTATGTGCCGCAATGATCGTCGTCGTTGAAGGAGTTTTTGGATGGGTGGTTTGTATCTTTCTATCGTCTGCTAAAGTTTTGTTTTATTCGCCGTTGTTCGCTACCTGTTCCCCATTTCTCTTTATTTCGTCTCAGAAGGGGACCCCATCATTCCTGCAAAGTTCGGAAAATGTTTGCATGGTCATTTTCTCGTTACTTTTTGTTTTTGTTGTGCTTCAGCGGCTGGTTCGCTTGCTCTGGTAATCTTAACATGTTGTCTGCGCACGTTTTAATGATCACCTATTTAGGTAAGAAACTGTGGAAACGCGCCGTCTGCAACGGATCAACAGTAACCTCCTACGACGTAGTTCGAGCATCTAAACGCCTTTTTTCCGCTTACCAGATGCGCTCCAAACCCGTGTGATCCCCTGAGTGGCGTTTGAGACCGCTAAATAGACTGCTCCATCTTTGTTTATGCGTGCGTTGTTATTTGATTGTCGTTGCAGTTGCGATCAGTGGATTCCGCTTCGCAAGCGGACTGACCGTAATGAATTGTTTCAGCTGTTGGGGTGACGAAACGGGGCCCGCAAAGCGTCTGCTTACGTAGACTCCGAGTCCTTTATTGGCGTTCCCCGCCGCTTCCGTGGGTTTTCGGAGGAATTACGCCGCATTTACTGGCGGCCACAGCTGCGTGCGCGACTGCTTAGCGCGAGGTAATAACGAGCTACCACAGTTCATTTGCAATGTGCATGCGACACCATCAAGATTGCCGATTCTGAGCACGACCACTGAAGCAGGCGATGCAGCAGGCGATGGAGCAGACGATGTAGCAGACGATGGAGCTCATCCGGGCTACCTAGGGGGCGCTGAGGGGATCTACTAGTGATGACGTTTAGAGGAGGAAACGCGCAGGCCTTGTGTTCTAGGTGGTATTGGCTAAAGCCGCTGTCGCGCTGCTCACACATCATACACAGGACACGGTGTTCGCCACAGACACGATGACAGAGTTATCTCGTGCACGCCTCAAGCATGGTTGCTTCACACAATGATCATGTCTGCAGACAGTTGTTGCATGACCAATGTGACCGTCATACGGCGAGAAAACACGCCTGACTGTCTGCATGCAGGGTCTTCTTCGCATGATGCAGTGCGGCCGCGGCTTTAGGCTTCTACAAGCCAAGCTGGTCTTTCTGACCTCAATAATGAGACGTAGACACCATCAACAATAAGTGAGAAAAAAGGTTACGTCAATAAAATACAAAATCATCACTACCACAACAGTTCCGCTATATAATGCCTATGGGTTTTGGTGGATAATCTTTTTAAACAAAGAAACGGAGACTGACTACTTTTGCTTGCCGTGACGTCATAAAAAAATTGTGTCGCCTAGTGACGTCATTCCTCTCTGAGAAATTTCTCTACGGGGGGGAGCCTCCCCTGTATTTCTTATGTGAGATAGAGGCTATAGGAACTTCGGAATAAACTCCGCGTCGCCCACGTTATTTCCTCAAAACGTGCTTAGTCATCCGTTATGATGATGATGCAAATAATGCAAAGGTGCGAGCGAGCTGGACATGATTAACGAAAATGATCCCCGGAGAGGGCAAACAAGGAGGACAAAGGTCAACCACAAATTTCCAAACACAGCGAGGTGACTGGCGCTCCACTGGAAATGGAGATTTCCCCGTTTCGATGCCAGGACCAGGCAGATTTTTCAGTCGCACACCAATCTGTGTTTGGAGATTTGTGTTTGTCTTTTGTCCATCTTGTTTCCCTTCTTCAGGAATTAGTGTCGTTAATCATACGTGTTTTTTTTTGTTTTTTTTACTATTTGTAAGAGACAGTATGAAGTATCACAGTATCAAGAGACTAACTAAGGAAGGCCTGTTTGTTGATATTGGTGCCCTTGCCGTGCGATCGAGTCGTCTCTTTCGAAGTTTTTGGTCAGAGTTAGCTGCTTGGCGATTGACCAAGTTCGACTTCGCAGTATATTAAAAATCTAAAACACGTGCCTGAAAAAAAAAAAAAAAGACACGCAGCAAAAAGAAAACACCCGAAAATCACTTCACGCGCTGTTCTCCATAAACGAGCCACACGAGAAATTTTAAACGCACGTAAAACCGCAAATATGTTTTTTTTTTTTTTGTTACTATTTGTAAAAGACGGTTCACAGTATCAAGATACTTTAATTAAGGGAAGCATGTTTGTTAATTTTTGGCGCCCTTGGCGTGCGATCGAGTCGTCTCACCTTCCGACGTTTGCGGTCAGAGCTCGCAGCTCGGTTGTCGACCAAGTCTGTCCTCGCTGCATATTAAAAACCTAAAACACAAGCCCGTAAAAGACAATAATTTAAAAATGACAATCACGTGCCACAAATTGAAATACACGAAAAAACGTTTCACGTGTTGATTCTTCATAAACGATCCAGACGAGAAAATTGAAATCCACTGATATCGCAAATATGGTTTCGTGCGGTGAATACCCACCTGCTGCTCGTTCGTTTCTTTATTCCTTTCTCTTTCGAAATATAGTGTTTAACTATTTTCGCATGTTCAGATTCTCGTCCGATTTTCGGCTCGCGTTTATTCGGGCATACGTACCATTGACCTTTGTCGAACCGTTGGATGCGTGAACATCCTAGGCTGCCGCGCAAGCGCTAAAATGCAGAGCCGATGATGAAAGGTCATTATAAAACTACCGTTTCTTATTTACAGAAAAAAAACAACTGATGTATGTACCGAAACCCCAAATGACTCCCCGAAGAAAACACGCAAGCACGCCGAGTAGTAGCACCGGTATTTCTTTAAGTTTTCAAGTTAGTTGCCACACCGGAAAGTCTACCATAATCTCGAGGCAAAGAAGATTATAAAATTGCGTTTATAGTGCATGATCCTTTTTTTATCCTACATAACCATTCCGCGGCCTAGTTTTATTTGCTTTTTGTATCCAATCAATTATTTTTAGTAGTCTCACTCCAACTCACTCAGAGCGTATACTAATTGGTTTAGTGAAAACATCAGTTGTGCCGCCGGATAATGAATGTCCCCAAAATACCTTCTGAACACTGTGTGGAAGGGCCGGCCGTAGCGATTTTAGCCGAATTAAAGTACCGCGTATTGATCGAAGCGGGAAGTGGATTGGTCGCTCTTAACAGGCGTGCCATTTCCATCCCAAATGGATTTGCCGTGTACGCTTTCAAGTAAGTGGGACAACCGCACTCTAAAAAAAGCCCGTGCGTCTACTTTCCCGCACAACACTCGGAGTGCCAATCACCGTAACTTACGGAGGCTGCTCAGCGAATGGCGATGCCGAAACATATGTTTAGACCAAAAAACGCAGTCTGAGTTGTGACATTAAGCAATGCAAAACGTCACGCTTGCATTGCTTAATATCACAACTGAGACTGCGTTTTTTGGTTTAAGCATATGTTTCGGTATCGTCATTCGCTGAGCTGCCTCCGTAAGTTGCGGTGATTGGCTCTCCGAGTGTTGGGCGGGAAAGTAGGCGTACGGGCCTTTTTTAGAGTGCACGCAATTAGCGCGGCGGTTGTTTCTTCATGTAGATGCGCATAAATCATGACGGAGGAAGCGTATCTTTTCCTAAATAGACGCTTAATTGCTGCATAAAAGACTTTAGCGACGATTCAGAGTCTTCCTCTTTCCAGCGCAATGGCTTAAGCTTATGTGCTTTATAAAAGGGGCTGTTTGTAGATCGCGCGAAAGGCCTTTGCGTTACTTTAACGGGAGATCCATGTCGTCACTTTAAGCGTGGATTTAGCGATCGCCAGCAGTGCCCGCAATCCACAGCGTATACGATCTTTTGGATGAGTGAATGGATGCATTCTTACGGCTGAGCTCCCTGCGGGCCTTGAAGGCTGCGACTATTCAACACGGTTCACATCCCGAACGGGCGTCGTGTGCCGTGTTGTGTTGTTGCCCTTTAATAGACCATATACGCGCGCAAAATCCCACTGGTGTCAGTTTCAAAAACGCAGCGTGCAGGGGTGGACAAGTTCATCACGCCACGACTATTGTCTAAACTCAGCAGATTTGGAAACAGAGTTTACAAATTGATGTTAGTCGGCACCGAGGGAAACCGAAATGGCAAAATCTCGGTCCAGGCTGATCTCGGGACCGTGAAGGCCACACTCTGGCGCCTCTCATCGCATGGGCAGTCAATTCGGACCGCGCTCGCTTCTTCGCCACGGTTTTCGCAATACTCCTAACGCGCTTTCAGTGTGCTTTCTTCTCTCGTTAGTTCACTTTGTCTCCACGTTTCTTTCTGTCTCCGTCTTACCTAACATGTAGCGCAACGAAGGCTACAAGCACGAGCGCCTTGCTTTGGGAGATTGGGATGGTCGCACGAACTCTCGTGCAGTGAGAGCTCGCGTCTCAAAGAAAAAAAAATTATCCGCACGGAGGTTACGACGATGCGCGCTTCAAATATACGGTAGTAATTTGCACAGTGTGGAAATGGTAGGACTGCTTAATAAATACCCGTCATTACAATACTGCGGATCGAAACCATCGACCAGAGACGAGAATTGAATCCGTGAGGTTCACAGGCGGGCCATGTATACTGTTATCGAGCTGCGTCGAAAGAAAATGTAGGTGTCAGCGGCAATATGTATGTATGCAATGTTACCTAAGAAACGGAAATTGAATTTTTACGTACTTTTACTTTATTGGCAGGATAAAATTATTTTCTTTTGCTGTGTTTGATAGAAATGGGACTGCTTTATCCGGCGCTTCTTTGCGGATTCCTACTGCGGCACCCTGGTACAACAAGGCACACTAACGCTCTGCCTAAAGTTTGCAAGACCGAGTTCCCATTATTTTGCACGTTTTTTTTTGTTTTTTTTGTGTGTGTGTGTGCTTTTTTATGTGTATATACTTTTGTCGCAACGTACGGCTGTCATATATGGTGCGTCTCATGAAATACGAGCTGTTGAAGAGATGTAGATGGTTGAACGTGTTGGTTTCTAATTCACGATAACGAAAGAGGGACATGAAAGACAAACAGACAGCACAGGCTTTCGAAAGCCTGTGGTGTCCGTCTGTCTTCCATGTCCCTCTTTCGTTATCGTAAAATGTTGACGAAAGATTCGAGTGCAACATATATGGAGCGACTCACAAATAAGAACATCATGAACCCTTTAACCTCGGGTTTCATGACGATGAATACCAACGTTCTTTTTCAAAATAATAATATTATGATTTTGTTTCCATTTCAAATTAATAGTAAGGATCGGAATAAAAGAAAAAGCCCCACTAGACGGCTTGACGAGGTCTCAACCTCAATACGCTCCGCAGCAGCAGCGCGACAGGGACGTTCAAGCAAAGTACACATAACTTACCACTCAGCACTATGCAACCCCCCCCCCCCCCAAAGGAAAATATTAAGAAAGACAATATAAGGTAACAATGATCTGCAGTACAAAAAATTCGAACATTTTACTCTTTAGTAATCAAAGCACTGTATCCTAAATAAAATAGGTATGCATAATGTCTCTTAATTTTCGAAGACTCATGATCCCAAATTAATGTCATGGGAATGCAACACGCAATTGTTTAGAAGTCGCGGGATTCGGTAGGCCAACATTTCTTTACCGGTGTTCAATCGAAACCTTGGTTGGTACTTCCCAATAGTCAGGCTTTCTAATTTAGCAGGTCACGAAATGTCGCTGCGCAAATTACCCAGTCCTTTCAAGGAAGAGGCATTACATTGCTATCCTTTTTTAAGTCTTACGGATTGCTTGTAATTGTAAAGGTTATGAATATTGAATACATTGCAAGTTTTGAAAAGGTTTCCTTATGCGACAGATACAGTGCCTTCGATCCGTGAGGTACCGAATGCCTTCGATCCGTGAGGGTACTGAAATAAATAAATAAATAAACGATATAGTCATACAAAATATTGTGAGAGGGAAGGTAATTTTGATGGAATTTATAGCTGTCTCTTTTATAATCACTGTCCCTGTTTGTTTTGATGCTTCTTCTGTTTGTTATATCTTACTATCTCTCATTCTATCTTTCATTACATCGCTTTCTCTCACATACTCTCTCGTAACGTCTCTCTCCCCCTCTCACTGTATTTCTCTCTATCTCTCGCTCAGTCCCCCGACCCAGATGACTCAGGTCAAGAGGGTAACTTTCTGTAATTAATTCGTTCACTTAATAATTACTTCCCTTTTAAACTCTTTACCTCTCTCTTGCTTACTCTCTCTTCATCCCTTTTCTTGTTTCCGTAGCGTATTCCTACACTCACCCCCACAAGGACGCGAATTAAAAACCAGGCGAGCGAGCTAAGCGAGTGTCCGCAGGCCTGACCAGTTGCACCACTGAGGTATCAGTCTAGATTGCAGGACACTTAACCGGACTCCCGACCGGTGCAATGAGTTAATCTTCTTAACGCCTCCCCAGTGGGCGCTGGCGTATCATATGACCTCCGCAGTAGTAGTGCTTGTTTTTATCGCTATAACTCGTTCTTGGGTTTTATTGTCTTTCTCTCCTATTCTGCACAGCAACACGTGGCGCTTTTGTTTCATTGTTTAATCCGGATTAATTGAGGGCAAACAACCGCTGTTCAAACAAACGAGTCTTTTATTCTTAATAAGCGGGTGTTTTTGTTATTTAGTGTGGTAGCCGCGACAGCATTAAGTCGTACGTACTTACTTCTCTTTGTAAGTGAAAGCTGGGTTCTCGTGTTTCTCACCGAAAGTTTTTTTTTTTTTTTTTTAAGAAACGATCTTACGCGTCGTTTAATTAATTTAATTTCACATTTCTCGTCGCGTCGTTTGCCCTCATATGTTGTGCCTGGGCAGCCACATTTATGAATACACTATAATCACAGTTATGTGCAGGGGAAATCAAATTCGAGAAAGGCACAGTATCTCACAAACTTTTGGTAGTATCTATAGCAGACCTCCTTCAGTTACATGCTGCGAACGAGCGACGAATTTAGCCCAGCCTGCATTTGGTCTTCTCTGAGCGCGTCGTCAGAACGCTGTTACGCTGAGCGCAAAGCTCGTTTTGCCCGACAGCACGTTGGTCGCATATTTGCTTTGCGGAGTCTTCTAGGGAGCATAAATCAGATTCAAAGCCTGCAGTCGAGTCTCTTAAGAATATTCTATTCGCATTTCCCCCTAAATCGTGATGTATAAACACGGGCCCGTGAAAAAAAGCTTCGCTGAATATTGTCTCATTGCGGGCTTCCGTTTCGTATAAAGCGCCCGTATAATAAACAGTGCCGAAAACAAAACTTGGCATTTCGGGAACTTCGAGGCTCTGATGAGACCGTGTCGTTCGTGCGTTTCTTAACCACGAGGCTATTAGTCTTGTCGAGGGAGGGAGAACCGCTGGGAACTCAGTTTGTCGGCGCGCTTGCTAGGCGCGCTGTGTTATAGTCCTGTGACAAATTGTCGTCCGAAGGCGAGGCGCCGCTGTCCTGGTCAGCACGGGTGGTTGTGCGTTCGCCGGCCGGCCACGACAGAGCGCTCTCTTCCGGGAACGCCCACTGTTGGCGACCAAGACGGCGCCGACAGCGCCTAAGATATCGATGACGCCTTTGTAGAGCCCACGACATCTCAAGACTCCGCTCGCTCTGCTTGTCTTCGAAGATAAGCAATGCCGGCGCTCGGCAAGGACAGAGAAAGTGATGGCACTTCTCTCGCCCACCTTGCTCGAATGTTCACAGTCAAATCACCTTCTTAGTGTGCCTAGATTACAGAGTGTTTCCAACTACTCGATCGGTATCACGTATCAATAGTAATTCATTGCCTCATCACGTGATTTATGGGTCGCCTTTGCAATTCGAGCTGCGAGGAGGTGACGAAAGCGTCGGTCGTCTGCAAGCCTCCCTGCCTCTCTTCCCGCTTTCCTCTTCGCCACGCGACAACGCGCCGCATGCGCACCGTCGTATTCACCTCAAAAACCGTAGCGAAAAAAAAATTTTGGCTTTTTGTTGAACATTACTATAGACCTTTCCAATGTTTACAACATCACAGTCCAGCGTGCGATCTTCACAGTTCAGCACGTGCGTGTTCGTGGCTTCGGAAAGCGATGGAAGCACGCGCCATACGCATGAACACTCAAGATGGCACCGGCCACACGCTCTTTTTTGGAAAGGTTAAGCGACCGCCCAATTGGAAAAGGTGGAGCGGCAGACAACGGATGAGAGAAGAGCCACGCGACTGGCACCCCGCTGCGGCGAGACGCCGAAACACACTTTTCCCGAGCGAACAAGTGTGTTTCGGGTCCTCGCCGTTGCAAAAGCAGTGCGCTGACGTACAGGTTCCCCGAGAAATGGCTCTTTGATGCTCTGGGCTACCAGATCCTCGCGCTCCAAATCTCCGACCGGGCGCTCTATGGCTCCGTCGTTGAACTGCCTGGCTTTGTGAGTATTTGTCTCGAGACCCAGATTGAATTGTGTGGAAGTGTGCTTTTGTTTGTCCATGGTCTCCTATGAGGCACGTGTTGATTCCATCTGTACACAATCCGGGTGGAGAAAAAGCATCCACACCAACGTTACTAATACCCCTGTTACACAGGCACACTTAACCGCGGTTAACTCAGCTTAACTGCTGTTACGCAGCACCACTGATACCGCACTATAGGGGGTATTCACTGGACGCCATATTTGAGGTCATTGTTTAGAGCGCATGCTCGGAACGAGCTCACATTAATAGCCTGCTATAGGACCGGCAATGTTGATGGTGCGGAATGCACGTTGCAAAAGAACTGCGGAAGCTCGCCGTCAGCACGCGCTCAGCAGCAGCGCACACGGATATGGCCGCCAGTGAATACTCCCTATAAGGAGTATTCACTGGGCGCCATATTTGTGGGTGATGTCTAGAGCGCATGCTCTGAACGAGCCCACATTAATAGGCTGCAAAGATCGGCAATCTTGAGGGTGCGAAATGCACGCTACAAAAGAACTGTGGAAGTTCGCCATCAGCACGCGCTCAGCAGTCGCGCACACGGATATGGCCGCCAGTGAATACTTCCTATACTTTCGGACAGCTATTCCATAAGAAGTGAAGAGCGCGCGTGCACTGCTTCGATGGGTGCTCAAGATGCTCAAGCGCACGTTCGCCCATAGCTTTAACTGCATAGCCGCAGAATGTTGTCGGCAAGTATTGTGCGCTAACTGTGGCTTAGCCTAACTGCAGTTAAGTGTGCCCGTGTAACAAGGGTATTAAACACTCAGTTGGGAAACTGCCGTAGATACTGCTCTGAAAAAGTGGCACCGACCCGTCCTCCAGAACCGAGCTAATGGCGATCACAACGCCGCCATCTCTCCCGCAGCGGCCACTCGAGGAACTGCACGTGACTTCCATTTTGGTTTTAATCGGCCATTTTGGGGCCAAAACAGATACTGTGGAAGGGGCTTCAGGGGTGCCACCCCCAACCAGTGGCGGATCCATGGGGGGGGGGGGGGGCGACGGGGGCGGCCGCCCCCCCCCCCCCCAAACAAAGTCGACCCCCCCCCCCTCCCCCCTTCTCGGAGGGCAATTTGACATGGGTGGACCCCCTGGTGCACACGAAACAATGGGATAATAGCATCCTTACAAATTCCCCCCCCCCCCCCCCCCAGAACGGAGTTCTGGATCCGCCCCTGCCCCCAACTCCCAAGCGGACGCGCCGGGGAACACAACCGAGGTTAATATGTACCTAGCTCGGGACGCGCTACCTGAAATCACCGCTGAGGCATGGTTGTATAAAAACAATATTAATTGTACTGCAAAACTTACAAACTAAATATTTTAGGAAACAACACGCGCCCATCACTTTGTACTAAACTCCAATAAAAGTTACTACAAAAAGAGTTTTTTCCGTCGGTTTTTACGCAAAAACATGCTTTCTAAAAGATTGAGGTGACCACAGTTAAGACAAATGATACAGAGTGGCGCTGTTGCCGTATTTAGCTCGGTCTCGGTGGACGCCAGCGGCCCAGGTTTCAACGGTGAGTTTCCCAACTGAGGGTTCTATAGTCGGTTGCAAGCTAAGAAAAAACCGGAAATGCCTCTCAGAGGAAAATGTATTCCTACGCCGAGAAACGCCAGCCAATCGTTTTCATGACGTCACGATTCCGTGGACCAATCGCGATCCTTTTGAAAAAAAAAAAAAAAAGCTCAACATGGCTGCTGGCCTTAGCAACGCGACGCTAGTTTCTCGTGACAATTATTCTGCTTTTTTGCACCGTGTTTTACGCACCGCTGGCCGCTGTTCAAAACCCGACCTCGCTTGTGCTTCTTGAAGAACCGCTTTGGTGTCGCCGGTAAGGCTGCACCAGGCTGTTTCGTCCAAGAAGAATCAGGGGAATCGCTTTCCGATGTCACCTCAGTGGGATCCATGACGGAAGACAAAGAGAGCGGGGCGCGGTGGTGGTGTCGATGACTTGGGAGGGTGCCGATTTGTCAAACCCGAAAAGTATAATTATTCTTGTTTTCTATTCATCCAACAAAATAAAGACACACATTTCGTGCGCAAAGCCCACAAAACTAAGTAAATCACTAAATATTTATTATTTGCAGGAACTATAAGTGCTTTGTTATTTATAATTTTGGCGAGAGAAAGGTTGGTTTCGTTTTCGCCGCTTTCCCTCAATCGAAGGCGCTGGAAGACGGTATGTTAGACAGTATCTTGGACAGAAAATGAATTGAGAAGACGGTACATTGGACATGACTTTCTTTCTTTACTAAACAGCAACTTCGTTGACAAAAACGTATTCTAACTTATTTAAACGTCCTGAATGAATTAAATAAATATTGTAGTAGTTTAAGACACGTTTACTGGAGGAAGAAAAAGCAACGTTGCTAGCGAACTACTTTCTTGACGGCGGAGGCACTTCAGATGGACGCAATGCGCTTGTGGGTGGAGCTAAAGAATTGTTCTTAGGTTGCATCCGACTATAGTAACGTTGATCCACACCAACACCACAGCGCACGGGCAGGGGTACAGAGGTACGAGCTCTTAGCAGTTGATTCCAGTGCGCTAGCGCTGCATTGACCTCTCCCATGGCTTCGGCCCCGCGTGCGTAGCATTCGTTTTACTCCAAGTAGCTCTCGTAGTTCTCCTTTTCACCACATGAGCCGGGCCGATCGAATCTCGAGGCGAATAGAGGAGGCTATGGCATTACTGATTTCTTCTTTTTTTTTTTTTCTTGCGGATAATTAAGATATATTTAGGTGCATTTTAGATTATCTATATGTAATCTTATCAAGACGTACATGTTTCAAACGCCAAAAGCATCGTTTCTTTCCCCGGCAAGCCAATATTTTAAGAACTAAGTCGCCTAGCGCACGAACAGTGCAAAATCACGTTTTTGGATTTTTTTTATGTTTTGTTTTGTCACTTGTCAGAGCACGGTGGCATAGTGCCGTTGTATCGGTTTTCGTCGCTTTTTATGCTCCATATTCTTCCTGCGCTCAAAATACAATGGTCATAAAATGCGGCGCTGAGATAGGTGCTGACAATGTTGGTCTGTGCGCGACGGTGCCCTCCGAAAATGGTGACAACGGGAAGCAAGGCCAGGGGAGAGAAGGTGTACCCATGCGCGGAGGTTGACTTGAAAAGAAGGTCGATTTTCCTATCCCTTTTGAAAGGGCTCGTACATTGGGAGTGATTCGTCACCCTTCATCGCCGTAACAATAACGCAGTATCACTGCGAACAGTATACCGCTAACGAATGGTCTTAGCGCGGGTGGAAAGCTCGATTAGCTGGTGATTGATGGAAAGAATCGTGGTCTCCAACAGATGGCAACTTACAAATGTATAGAGCGCGAGAACTAATTCGGAGAGGGACAAGGAGCCACGTGGATGAAGAGGGAGTGAGAACGGTCCGATCGTCGTGGGAATGATCCTTCGGTTGATTCTGCTCCCGTGGCGGAGCTAGGCGAAGCGTAGCGTGGACAATCGCGTAATAAATGGTCGACACATTAAGATGGAGAGTCCCGGGATTGACTCGAACTTTGGGCGGAATTGGAAGAAGGGTGTATGCTTTGTGCCACGCCAGAGCTGAGCGGGAATGACACTAAAAGCTCACAAAATCCGAATCGTCACGCATGAAAGCTCTAAATAGCCTTGCACTCCGAATAAACTGCTTACGCTCAAATGTTATTTTTTCTTCTTTATTTGTATAACCGTTTAAAAGTTACGGGTTCTAGAATCTTTAACATGGTGACGAAAATGAAAAAGCTTACTTTGCGAAGTCAATCTAAAGATTTGTTCATAATAACGAAATTCACTCTCCTGTTTGAATCCCATCAAAATTTCTTATATGCGCCTGCTTCTTTTTCTTTGTCATTTTTTATTTTCTTTCGCTAAGATGCCTCTTTTTGGTGTGCGACCACTCTTCGAAATAACCGGCGGTATCGACACAGTATGTAAACGTAATTTTCCACATAAACGTTTTTTACGTGGTTTTGCAGCAAGTGTGCCTTTATTTTTTTTCGTGCATACACTGTGACCACCTTTTTACTGTCAAAGAAAAAAAAATATCAGTGGAGGCTTCGGAAGGTGTGCGCATATCAGATCGAGGTCGTCAGCGCAAAAAGGAAGACTGGGTCGATGTCGTTCATAACCACTAAACAAGCTACGCTCCCGCTTTACGACACTTCAGCCATCTTCGTATAGCCTAAAATTATTATTGCTGGACATTTAAAGCTTTAACTGAAATCGCACGAAACGCTTTTTTGCCCTCTTGGGGTATTAGAACACGCAGAGACAAATCAAAACGACATCGCCGTACGCTTACCCTAGAAAGCTGCATTTTCAATTTTCTTTTTCGTTGGCCAATCACGCCAACTTCCCACTAGGCACAAACATGGCAGTGCCCTGAGGAACATCGCGCAATGAAGTGCGGATGAGCATACCTTATTTCGTGGCTGTGAATATGTGTGTGTGTAGGGGGGGGGGGGAGGGGGGAGCTAAGCACAAACATGGCAGCGCCCTGAGGAACATCGCGCAATGAAGTGCGGATGAGCATACCTTATTTCGTGGCTTTGAATATGTGTGTGTGTAGGGGGGGAGGGGGGAGCTAAGCACAAACATGGCAGCGCCCTGAGGAACATTGCGCAATGAAGTGCGGATGAGCATACCTTATTTCGTGGCTGTGAATATGTGTGTGTGTAGGGGGGGGAGGGGGGAGCTAAGCACAAACATGGCAGCGCCCTGAGGAACATCGCGCAATGAAGTGCGGATGAGCATACCTTATTTCGTGGCTGTGAATATGGTGTGTGTAGGGGGGGGGGGGGGGGGGGAGCTAAGCACAAACATGGCAGCGCCCTGAGGAACATCGCGCAATGAAAGTGCGGATGAGCATACCTTATTTCGTGGCTGTGAATATGTGTGTG
Source organism: Ixodes persulcatus (assembly GCA_013358835.2). NCBI lineage: Eukaryota > Metazoa > Arthropoda > Arachnida > Ixodida > Ixodidae > Ixodes > Ixodes persulcatus. The sequence goes on from JABSTQ010011397.1 coordinate 1,056,918, forward strand.
TGTAGGGGGGGAGGGGGGAGCTAAGCACAAACATGGCAGCGCCCTGAGGAACATCGCGCAATGAAGTGCGGATGGCATACCTTATTTCGTGGCTGTGAATATGTGTGTGTAGGGGGGGGGGGGGGGAGGGGGTAGCTAAGCACAAACATGGCAGCGCCCTGAGGAACATCGCGCAATGAAGTGCGGATGAGCATACCTTATTTTGTGGCTGTGAATATGTGTGTGTGTAGGGGGGGAGGGGGGAGCTAAGCACAAACATGGCAGCGCCCTGAGGAACATCGCGCAATGAAGTGCGGATGAGCATACCTTATTTCGTGGCTGTGAATATGGTGTGTGTAGGGGGGGGGGGAGGGGGAAGCTAAGCACAAACATGGCAGCGCCCTGAGGAACATCGCGCAATGAAGTGCGGATGAGCATACCTTATTTCGTGGCTGTGAATATGGGTGTGTGTAGGGGGGGGAGGGGGGAGCTAAGCACAAACATGGCAGCGCCCTGAGGAACATCGCGCAATGAAGTGCGGATGAGCATACCTTATTTCGTGGCTGTGAATATGGGTGTGTGTAGGGGGGGGGGGGGGAGGGGGGGAGCTAAGCACAAACATGGCAGCGCCCTGAGGAACATCGCGCAATGAAGTGCGGATGAGCATACCTTATTTCGTGGCTGTGAATATGTGTGTGTGTAGGGGGGGGAGGGGGGGAGCTAAGCACAAACATGGCAGCGCCCTGAGGAACATCGCGCAATGAAGTGCGGATGAGCATACCTTATTTCGTGGCTGTGAATATGTGTGTGTAGGGGGGGGGGAGGGGGGAGCTAAGCACAAACATGGCAGCGCCCTGAGGAACATCGCGCAATGAAGTGCGGATGAGCATACCTTATTTCGGGGCTGTGAATATGTGTGTGTGTAGGGGGGGAGGGGGGAGCTAAGCACAAACATGGCAGCGCCCTGAGGAACATCGCGCAATGAAGTGCGGATGAGCATACCTTATTTCGTGGCTGTGGATATGTGTATGTGTGTGGGGTAGCTAAGCAGAGACGTTTGACACCGGGGCGGATGTTGGAACGTATTGCACTTAGAGGGCAATGTAAAATAAGTTGGTCGTATATATTACTTTTCCAGCTTTGTCATTAAAGGGACACTGACACCCCCAAAAAATTTTTTTCATTTTTTGCCAGGCGCTTTATTATGGTGTCGGAGGACTACCCAATTAATATTTTGCAACAGAGTAGCGTATTTTTTTAATAAAGCCAAAAAACGCAACTGCGCGAAACCGAAACCGAAACGGAGAAGTGGAGAGGATAGCGGGAGTGGCGGAAGTCACGTGGCTACACCCGACCGCGCTTTTTTTTTTTTTTTTCCTCCTTTTTTTTTTTTTTTTCTCCTGCCGCGCAGCAGACGACGACGAATCCTAATTGTTTTGTTCTATCCAAGATTTCTCTTTCGAAGGAAGAAAGATTCGCCGGTACCGCGAACGAAGTAGAGGTCCCACGCCCGTCGTCCCCTGCCATCGCCGTCCAGCACGCTAGTCCCAGTCCCACGATACGCGATACGACGCTGACGACGCCATGTTGAGAACTATCTACGCAGTGAACGCACAGAGGCTTCCGGTTGTGTGTGCACCTTTTTTTTTAATCAACGTTATTGCAGCTTTTAGAAGCCAGAAAAAATGGGTTTCATATTTATTTCTATTTTTAATATTGACTGTGTGCCTTCAATGACCCACGACTTCGATTAAATTTGGTAATCGCATCGATACCTTAGGAAAAGAGAGTGAGCGAGACTCGAACCGGCTAGTTCTTGATCGGCGGTTTTCGGGCGGAAAGAAACCGAATTTCGAGCCGCAAATTTTGTTCTGGGTAGTTGGGCCCTCATATGTCATGTACGACTAAAAATCTCGGCGAGCATAAATGCCCTGTCAGTGTCCCTTTAATGATCGTCGAGCACATTGGACCGGTTGTCTCGTATTTCACGGTTGTTAATTGAAGCTCAGTAAAAGCGAAAACTGCGTCGAAGGACTGCCCATAGGACGCTTTGGTTGCGAAGCAACATTTCCGCGCGAATGCTCTGCGCGTATCCGGACACGAATTTAGGAGCAAACCGACTTCCGGCATTTCTATACGTGCGTGGCAGACAGCACCCATTTGCGCCACTGTTTCCTTCCCTGCAGTCCCATTGCCGCAGGACACTCTCCTGCTCGTGCGTGAGGTGCCGTGAGATCTCCATTGTCTTTGTCCCCTTCCAAGGAGTGGCCGGTTTTCGGCGTCTCGAGACTGGAACGGAAGCGCGAAAACCGAAACAAACATTGCGCGTGATTTCGAACATGCAAAAATAGTTCCACATTGTCTTGGACGACGAACCAAGTGTGGGCACCCATCTCCCAGTCATTGAAGCCGCATATGCAGTTTACGTGCAATAAATATTTTTTTTTTGTAATTTAAAATATTGTGAAACGGTTTTCGCACGTTACAAATTTCGCGCAGTCTGCGGTGTTCAAAGACGTTCCACTTCTCTCTATTCATAATCATAGGCCGAATTAAAGCCACTTGCTTTCATTCGTTTTTTGTTGGCCAATTGTTTCTTGGACTGAAAAGAATTCGGTTTTCCTCGCAATTCATACGATCTCTGGATCAACATAACTGCGAGTTGTCGTTGTCGTTGCTGTTTTTACAACTTTGACGTCTGCACGATAGCGTAAGGTTTTATTTGACATATATTTTTATTTGATTTTTTCTTAATATTATTTTGTCACTTCTCGGGTTCTTCGTACTCCCTGTGTTCAGCAGAAATGCGAGCGTAGCGCCTCGCTTTTGATTGACTTCTGGGCTTGCCCAAGATCTCGCAAAGCAATAAAGCTCGAAGATTTTCCTCGAGCTCTACCTCGCAACTAGTGCGCAGCGTCTACACCAGGCGATCGACTGCCGGTGTCACCAGAACTCTCGCAGGACATTGAACAATAGTCACGCGCCCGATCCAACTCTCCGCGCCCCCACAACCCTGCACGGACCTCCGTTGGAACTGCAGGACGCGCCTGGTGACACCCGAACCCTGCGTGTTGCCGACATCCTCAGAACCCCAACCCCAGCAGCTCTGCGGTGAAGCCCCCGGCCTCTAATTCACGGGGAAGTCATCATCTACTGCAGGCACGCAGTCCCGCAACCGTTAGTGCCACGTTGTCCCCGGACGGACGACGACCGTTCAGTCATCCGGCGCGGTCTGTTTCCTCCTTCCCGCTCCAGGAACACATGAACCTGATGACCAGCCTCCCCCAACCCCCGGAGATTCCTTTCCACCCGCGTCTTATAAATTACACCGACCGTCACGAAGCGGCGTGCGCGCCCACCCCTACCCAACCGCCCCAATCCTGTTCCCGCCTTTTCCCATTAGAGAGATCCATCCGCTTTCTCCCTTCCCCGCCAGGGGACGGTGTATTATGCACGTCTTCGCTCCGACCACTGCTCTAAGGCTGCAAAGACAGGGACGATAGCACTGCCACGACCGCTGGATCTTCTCTTTCGCTCGAAAGAAGATCCAGCGGCCGTGGCACTGCAGACTGGGAACGCCCAGAGTCGTGGCGAAATAGTTCAGCTGTACACCTCTCCGGCTTGTATGCGAGTCGGGCAAAAAATGTCGAGTCATCGGACTGTGGACCCAAGCTTGGCGTCTGACCTTCTGTAATAGAGAGCTACTGTGCATGTTCAGAACCAGTCCCACGGCCCAAATAGTGGACAGAAATGGCGGTACGCAGAAGGCGATTTTACGGAATGGTCTTTAGCTGGAGATTGGAGTGACGTGACGGATTCCCGGCCATTGATCGGTGCATGCGGAAGTGACGCATTTTGTTCGTGACACCTGGCTAGGCACAGCTGCTTCGTATAATATTCGCTGCAGTTCGGCGACGTGGTGAAAGCGGCGCTAAGGTCAGCCAATCATGACGTCGGTTCTTGTCCTCCTTCGCGTCGTTTCGTGGAGTCGATGGTTGCGGTCCAACGTTTACTCGAGTAAATTCGAGTTACTCCCACGAGTCAAATCACGTTGTAACACAGATAGAGCGACGCTGGACGCGAATAGGTTTACGAGCGTCGAGGGACAAAACCTCTTACTCTCGGGTGAGATTGAGTACATTTTGGAACACGACCTTGATGCTAACAGTACATTCGAAGCGACGCACTGCCAAGACGAATAAAACCTCGGCCTCGTGTCACGTGACCACGACCTCGTCGGTTACAGGTACTCGTAAGGCACCCAATCACACGACGTATGACCAGTGGCTGACTGCTCTTCTCTAGCCAGTAAACTGCCTCCACTCCACTATACTCCATTGCACCCTAAGCTGACAGCTCGGTCGGAGCTTCGCGGTCGCCGGACCAATCGAACGCCCCCTTTACATCACCTGACCTCGCTCAGGGACAGGCGGAGGCATGTTGGCTAGAACCAACACGCATCCTCGTGTCTAGACCTAGCCTGGCAGAACACATTGGCATCGTGCTGTTGTATCGGTTTTCATTGCCTTTTATGCCCCATACTACTGAAACGAGAAAAAAAATTGTTAAAAGACGAAATACCGGCAAAGACAGGTGCCTACAGTGTTAATCGCGCGGGACTGGGCCTTCCAGAAATGGCACCAGCGGCGGGTCGGGAAGCGAGACAAAGGGAGAGGGCGTACGCATGCGCAAAGCTGAGCGTGCGAGTCCGCAAATGAGGTTCCTGCCATCGCCAGTCCCCCTACACCGCACGCCGTGCAGGCGGCAATTTCATCCGAGTCGGGATGGAACTCCCTGCCCTTGTGCGGTTTCAGCAGTCTCCACGCGACTGTAACTCTTGTTCGTTGTGTTTCTTTTTGTTTTTTCTGTTGGGCGACCGGAGGAATCTCTGGACCGGACCGTTTCTTCCGCGTTAACGCTTCTCTGGGCGCACTGTGATCCTTCGAGCATACTCACCGCCAGAGTGCATGGCAATAAGTTCCCGCACTGGTTCCTCCCTCCAGGGACGTAGTGGTATATGCGTTGGCGGCCTGGCTGGCAACTCTGGCATCCCAAAATTGATTTCATTTGTTTATGTTTTTCGCCCTAGTGTTTGCTTCTTTTATTTTATTTTAAATACCTTCCGCTATCTTTGCTCGTACCGCATGTGACGATGGTTTTTGTCCTTTTTTTCTTTCTACATATGCGCGCTTCCGCGTGCATTCAGACGTATATATATATATATATGTGTGTGTGTGTGTGTGTGTGTGTGTGTGTGTGTGTGTGTGTGTGTGTGTGTGTGGTGTGTGTGTGTGTGTGTGTGTGTGTGTGTGTGTGTGTGTGTGTGTGTGTGTGTGTGTGTGTGTGTGTGTAGACGCTTGCAAATACGCAGTCTGGGCGCCGTCATCTTGCTGCTGGCTCGCGCATAGATCATTCGATAGTCAAGCCTTGCAAAGGCGTGCCCATGGTTGCCATATGGCGCCCGAAACAAAGCATTTTTGCATCCATGGTGGCCAGGCTAGTTTTCGAAGGGTGGCTGCTTGCAAACGTCTAAAGCTACAGTCACACCGCTCATAGTTCATACAAGAGACCCGGCGTTCGCTGTAGACATGACGACAGAACTCTCTGCGGACACGCGTCGGGCATCTCCGAAGAATGTGTGCTTCCTACATTCTTCGAACATTGTCTGCAGGCAGTGCGTAGTGTATACTAAAGAATTCTGGATGCAACTGTAGCTGTCAGCATAAATATTTCACTTCTTCAATTGTTCTTTTTTTTTTCTGCTTTATCCACTCTCCGCCCCACCCCAGCAATCCTGCGTTCGTGGCTGCGTCTGTGTGTCTGTTGCCAGACGACGCGTGGCTGGCGCTAGAGCACGGTAAATCATGTGGCGACTGTCCGACCCTCCTGCTGCGCGGCAATCTCGCCGAATCTCGATTGGTTCGAGACGACGACCCGGTGCTTACTGTATATGACTGCAGCAGTCCCCCTACCGTCTGCGTGCGTGGCGCCTGGTGCTTGGGACGCGTGGGGTCCGCCGGGGTCGGGGCTGGAAGAGAAAAATGAGCTTCGCACTCGACTAGACCGCCGCGACGTTTTGCGAGACCGTAACTTTGTCCGTTCCCAATTGGCTGCTACCCTCTTGATCGCTTTTCTTTTCTTTTTTTTTTTCTTTTTACTTGCCGTTTTACTATTATGTATGTGAGTTTCTAGCGCTTCTCTCGCGAATTTTCGTCGTTGGGATCCGCGTTTCAAAGTCGATTGGAAGCTCGGGAGGGAGACGTTGTCGGTGGGTGAAGCGGAATTCGATATATATTGGGAGACGAAACATTGAAAAATATTTTTCTGTTTTTTTTTTTTACTTAAAAATAGGGGAAGTAAGGAAAAAAAAGGGGGGGGGGGGCGGGAGGGAAAAAACAATCTTGTTTGTTGCTTTTTGTTTGTGGTTTTGTCAAAGGCGATAAGTTGGATAGACCATCCAACTTATTGCCTTTTTTCTTCTGACGTAAAATTATATGAACTTTTTTCTTCACTTTTTTTTTTTTAATTCGCAAAGATGAGACAAAGTCAGGACATGGCGGACCAAACTAGTGATCTGGTGCACTATATTTTTGCGTTTGCATATTTTCTGTTATTTTGGTTGCTGGTGTATTTTTTCTTCCCGTTCAGTGGAAAGGGTGCTAGTTCTCGTGTTGTTGCGACGAAAAACAAAAAAACAAACGATCGACTGTTTTTATTTTTCTTCTCCCTCTCTCCCTTCCTTCCTTCCTGCCACTCGATCATAATAGACGAGTCACCCAAAGTCGAAAACATCCGTCGAATTTCCCAATCGTTACTTTTTGTCCCAATTATGCATTGGTTGAGTACGTGGAATATCATGCTGCACCCGGTGTTCCACATCTAATAAATGTTTCGGTCAAATCGTTCTCCCTTATGTCTCTCCAAGTGTTTTGCTGGGAAAGTCGATTCACTGGCAATTTTAGAGCGAAAAACAAAATACGCTGTAAAAATTGTATGCCGAATCGCTGGGAAACTGTGTCCCATACGTGAAGCGTTTAGGGTCACGTCACATCAGGTCATGTGACCTAAATTTCCTCGCTAAATTTAGCGGGAAAACTGAATTGGTTAGAGGTCGCGTGACGTTAATTTTCCCGCTAAATTTAGAGGAAAAACTGGAACTGCCTCATTTTTCACGTGACATAGGGTCACGGGACGTCAATTTTCCCGCTAAATTTAGCGGGAAATCTGAATTGGTGTGTAGGTCACAGGACGTTAATTTTCCCGTTTAATTTAGCGGGAAAATTACCGTCACGTGACCTGATGCCACGCGACCTATAACACCAACTCAACTTCCCCGCTGAATTTAGCGGAAAAACTCAATTGGGTTGCAGGTATGTGACATCCCATAGTGCTACACCGCGCGTTGCATTAGCGGCCGTCGCAGACCTATACACCAATTCAACTTCCCCGTTAAGTTTAGCGGAGAAACTGAATCGGTATGTAAGTCTGGGACGTCCCATAATACAACACCGCGCGCGTTGCATGATGAAACGTCACAGGCCACGGCTTCACTAAATGCGGCTTCACCAAACGCGGTTTCTCGAAATCTGAAGCAACTGTATAGCCAAAGAACGTATCACGTTAAAAAGGAAAGCAATGCGGGCGATGGCCGAGAAACTGTTTTGTTCGGCACGGCGCGCATGACCACACTTCTCTGCTCCAGAAGTTAATATTCGATTAACTAGAGCCTCGACATTTTCGCGTGCCAGGCTTGAGAAGAATGTCCGCCTCCTCTACGCGTCCTGGAACACGAGCAAACAGCACTCGGTGGGAAAGGTCAAAGGTACGTGCACCCGCCGACAGTGAAGAAAGCCCTTCGGCCTCCTTTCTCGGTACACACAACAATGTCCACACAATTACAGAACTGCCGTCAGCTGTGAGCTCGGGAAATCCCCTCTTTGTTCCTCGTTCGTCTCAAAGCCTCTGCCGCCAGACTCTAAACCTTTTTCCTTCAGATTCCGCGGCATACACGTGTTTTGCTCCGTTTGTCATTCGTCGCTGGCCAGAAGGAAAACCACCGCGAACCAATTTTTGTATACAAAGAGAGCCGCGAGCGAACAATGGGCTCGGCAATTACGCGTCAACGCGGGTGTTCGGCGTGTAATAAAGTGCCTGGCTCCATCGGCCGATCGGGTCATTTTGCTTCCGAAGATGTCGTCATTCATACAGAGCAAATGGGATTTGCCCGCGCGGAAAGCGCCTCGTGTTGTCGCGGTGATATTAGCCGCACTCCGGTTAATGGCGCCTACTTCAGCCTATCTGGAAGCCTCTGAGTGGCGGCCGACGTTTCGGGGCCTGCGAAGATGCGAAACGTCGACTGTAATTCTGCGACCTGCATGAAATTAATTCCCGAGTTCTTCCTACCAGTTTCGAGCATAAAATTGTGTCCACGTTTTTCTTTTTTTTAATTTTTTTATTGTCCTTTTTAACAGTTAGGGCCGATCAGAGTGGCAATAAGACACTTGAAACTTGCCACGTACGTCCTGCTTTTTTTTTTAGGTTGTGAGTGATTGTATCTTTGTGCTTTGTTAGATTCGTCAAGACGGTCATAGGTCAAAACTTTTCTTCCTAAAGCCTGCGAGAGAACAGTATAAATACGCAGTGTCCCCTGTTACAAATTAAGCGTACTATATACAGTGGGCAAAGTAACTAAAAACAACATTCATTTACACTTCAACCGTGAGACCCGCGATTGTGGCCTTCGTGAGTGAAATCTGTTCAGCTTTTGGTTGAGAGCGCGTGACTGTGCTCGAAAAGGAAGAAGACGAGAAAATGAAATCTCGGCGATGCGAAAAGCAAGCGAGAAAGAAGAAGATCGAGGACTGACAGTGATGGTGAACTGGCGAAACACCAGACTGATCGTGAACGGAACGGGGTGAACGCCAGAGTGACAGCGAACGGAACGCCAGCTGAACGTCAGACAGTGAACGGAACTAACAGAACGCCAGCTAAACGTCAGACAGTGAACGGAACGAGCTGAACGCCAACGGAAGGCAAGCAATCGGATCGAACAGAACGGATCGAACGATACGAACCCCATGGACTGAGAATCTTCAGCTGTAAATATGTATACGTTTATTTTATCAGTGTAAATACAGTTTTGTTTTCTGCTAACGTTATCGGCCATTATTATAACGACGACACCCACTCGCTCTTCGAATCAGAAACATCCCCTCCGCGGCTGGGTTCACTCCCGTGTGGCGTCTCTCTTCCATTGGCTGGTGTAACGATCATGTGACCATTGCGATGAGCCAACGGCGTTCTTGTTGGAGGTTGTGGTGTGAGTCTCGGTGCACAAACGACTGCAACACCATTCGCCGGCTCATAAAAACATATTCTACAAACGGCAGTTCTCTCAGGCATCGCCAAAGCGCTGCCGGAAAATTTCATCAAGATGTTAAATCACACCCTACTGTCGCCACAGCCTTGACCGTAATGCCCGCGTCCCACTAGACCGACAAACAGAGACAAAAGACAGCGACAAGCCTCAAACCCATGCGCGTGCTCGCGATGGTACCTTTGGCAGGCGTTTAGTCGTTCGGTGCTCGTGAAGCAAGCACGAGCGATTGCAAGCCTGCCAAAGATACCCTCGCGTGCATGATGCTCGTGTTTGAGCATAGCCTCCTTTATTCTACAAAGCCTCTCAAATCGCGAAAGACCCTGGTTTGAGGCTTGTCGTTGTCTTTTGTTTCTGTATGTCGCTCTAGTGGGACTCGGGCATAAGTGAAAGTGACATCCACTTCCAGCGACCCTTCATTCCTGAAAAGAAATGCGAACTGATAATACTATCTCAGAAATTCCGACTGCTCTCGTGCGCAAAAACGCAACCCCGCTTGGCGGAGTTGTATATATATATATATATATATATATATATATATATATATATATATATATATATATATATATATATATATATATATATATATATATGGGTGTTTTCATCTCAAATCGGGCAGGCTAAAAGGGTCTAATTTTTAATTTTCACGAAAAAAATATATGTTTTGGGGACATTTCTCAAATGAAGGAGGGCGCAAACCGCATGTTCCCCAGATTTTTTTTTGTTTTCGTGTTACGAAGCGTTGAAGCCGCTGTGGCAGAAACTAGTGTATTTGCCTGCCGTCGCAGGTGGCGTCTTTGACACCCTCTGCTGGCGCTAGTGTTTTTTCTACACCCTTTTAACTTTTCCCCCTCATTTAATGAGTACTATAAAGATTCCTTGACGTATTTAAATATTTATAATAATTTGATTGTTCTTTAAAAAAAATGTCAAACGCGTCACTCAAGTCGATTTTTGGTCAAATTTGGCAGGAAGCCCTAATCATGCCTAGTATAGATATAGTAATATCATTATGATCTGCTGAGTAGCCGCTCCGCTACATTCACGTAAACGTTGTGAAAAATACCAAATGTTCACACATTTCACGCGATTGCGGCTCAAATAAAGGACATACGACCAAAACAATTCCATTTCTAGATTGTTTTTTTTTCTTGTAGTCGACTAATATATCTAAAAGAATTCAAAAAATAAAAATTTACAAAAATGAGGTTTTTGAGAAAATCGACCTCAAACTTTCAACATTTGTTATTTCTTACAACGTTTACGTGAAGGTAGCGGAGTGGCTAGTCAACAGATAATAATGATATTATTATATCTATAATGGGCTTGCTTTAGGCTTTCTGTAGAGCCAAAGAAAGAAAATTTACCTTAAAGGGACACTGACAGGGCATTTATGCTCGCCGAGATTTTTAGTCGTACATGACATATGAGGGCCCAACTACCCAGAACAAAATTTGCGGCTCGAAATTCGGTTTCTTTCCGCCCGAAAACCGCCGATCAAGAACTAGCCGGTTCGAGTCTCGCTCACTCTCTTTTCCTAAGGTATCGATGCGATTACCAAATTTAATCGAAGTCGTGGGTCATTGAAGGCACACAGTCAATATTAAAAATAGAAATAAATATGAAACCCATTTTTTCTGGCTTCTAAAAAGCTGCAATAACGTTGATTAAAAAAAAGGTGCACACACAACCGGAAGCCTCTGTGCGTTCACTGCATAGATAGTTCTCAACATGGCGTCGTCAGCGTCGTATCGCGTATCGTGGGACTGGGACTAGCGTGCTGGACGGCGATGGCAGGGGACGACGGGCGTGGGACCTCTACTTCGTTCGCGGTACCGGCGAATCTTTCTTCCTTCGAAAGAGAAATCTTGGATAGAACAAAACAATTAGGATTCGTCGTCGTCTGCTGCGCGGCAGGAGAAAAAAAAAAAAAAAAAGGAGGAAAAAAAAAAAAAAGCGCGGTCGGGTGTAGCCACGTGACTTCCGCCACTCCCGCTATCCTCTCCACTTCTCCGTTTCGGTTTCGGTTTCGCGCAGTTGCGTTTTTTGGCTTTATTAAAAAAATACGCTACTCTGTTGCAAAATATTAATTGGGTAGTCCTCCGACACCATAATAAAGCGCCTGGCAAAAAATGAAAAAAAATTTTTGGGGGGTGTCAGTGTCCCTTTAAGTACAGACGAAGTAATGACCTGTCAAAGTTGACCAAAAAGCAACCGGAGTGACGAGTTTGACATTGTTTTTAGAAAACAATAAAATTCCTAAAAATATTTGAATATATCAAGGTATCTTTATAACACCTATAAAATGAGGGGAAAAAGTTAGAAGGGTGTGGAAAAACCACTCGCGCCAGCAGAGGGTGTGAAACACGCGATCTGCGACGGCAGGCAAAAACGCTAGTTTCTGCCACTGCGGCTTCTACGCTTCGTAACTCGAGAACAAAAAATCTGAGGAACATGCGGTTTGCGCCCTCCTTCATTTGAGAAATGCCCCCAAAAGATATATCTTTTTCGTGAAAATTAAAAATTAGACCCTTTTAGCCTGCCCGATTTGAGATGAAACCACCCATATATATATATATATATATATATATATATATATATATATGGCCAGACTCCGGCCGAAACGTCGAAGATTAAATCGTCCGTTGTTGCTGTTTTCACCAAGGGTTTTTTTTCTTACCAGTTATACCTACGCCTTCGGCCTCCCGCCACCATGCCCGTTATATATATATATATATATATATATATATACAGTAGACTCCCTTTAAGACGAACCCGAAGGGACCCTGAAAATTTGTTCGACTTATCAGATGTTCGCCTTAACAGAAGTGCCCTAATTATCAAGCTGGGCATGCCTAAATTGCTGTTGACCAATAAACACGGAATGAAAAGGCCTACAATGAAGAGATCCTTAAAAAGGGACATTTATTTGGCTTACCATGCCAAAAGAAGAAACAAAATAATGTTTCCCACACCACTGCGGGGGGAACCGACCCATTCGATGATTTTTGACTGCCTCCTCCTCTGTGCAAATCGGTGTCTAGCAATAAAAGACGACATGTGGGCCATGTTCCTGAGAATACATGGGCCACATGTCATAATTGAACCTTAATCACTCTCATCACGTCCATCAGACTCCTTGTCCGACGCCTCCTGCCGTCGAGTGCATTTGAAATCCCGCACTTCTTGAAAGAGCGAGCAACGAGCGTTGTAGGCTCGCCAAGGTTCTCATGTAGCAGCTCGATGTTTACGTTGAGGTGCCGTTCACGCTGCTCTTTTACCAAGTTACGGCGAGCTGCCGTTCACGTTGCTATTTTACAAAGTCGCCGAGACTTGCCTCGACGTCGGCGAACACGCCATTCTTTGGGCTCTTAAAGCTTCTCGTTTCGTTGCACGCGAACAGAGCTTGCTTTTGTTGTCTCCATCCGCGGACGCTGCCCTCATTTACGGCGAATTGTCGTCCGGCAGCACTTTTACCGATGTCTTCCGCAATCAAAAGAACTTCTCTTTTGTTGGCGACGGATGACTGTTTTCGCGCCGACGCCATTGCTGAGCCCGACAGTGTACGAAGGGTGGCGCCTCGGACATTGCGATTTTAATGATGATGATAGCTGTTTTGAGCGCCATATGCTTCGAAACCGAAACTACGTCAAACAGCGTTAGATCGCGCCTCATCGAAGCTGAAAATTAAAAAAAAAAAAAAAAAAAAAAAAAAAACTTGTATTATATGCGGGTTTTCACGGTACATCTGACATACAACTCGGCCGGCGCAATGCGCGGCGTCGCCGTCGGTGCAGTGCCATCGCGAAGGAGACCTATGAAAGTTCGAGTTAACCAAAATGCGTGCGCAAAACGGTTCGTGTTAAACGATTTTTTTTTTTTTTTCGCATTGCGTCTATGGGAAACCAACCAAATGTTCTTACTTTGTTCGGCATAACCGAGAATTCCGCTTAAGCGAGTTCGCCTTAACGGGAGTCTACTGTATATATATATATATAGTGTTTTATTTTTCTTCTTGTAAATGCATCGCGTGCGACCGAACCTTTTGCTTTCGTGCCGTGTCTAAATCGGCCTTGGTCCCTTCGCAAAACAACAAACAAACAAACCGAACATCAACAAGACCACAACGCACACACGCGCACACAAGTGCGTTCTTGAAACCGCGAGAGGAGGACACTCGATTTCGTCGTCGTCGAGACCCTTTCGTGAACGATGCGCAGTTACGCGCTAAAGACGTTATACGGTCTCGCTGACGTCAGCGCCATGGTAGCAGCGGCGCTCGACGACGTTGCACGCCCGATGCTTGGCCTCTCGCCGGCGCCACTGATGGCCCCTGGCACGCACACACGGCCAAGCGAAGCACAGCGTCGCAATTTTGGGCTCGCCGCGGCGACTCTAACCGCGCATGACGACTCTTTTTTCCGCACGCTGTTCCGAACGGGTTTCGAGGTACTACACCATGCGCGGTTGGCAGATATCTCCTCGGGTCGATGTTCGGGAAGTTGTCTTGGCGTTTGACTCTGCCTCGTCGTCGTCATGCCCGAGTCCCACTAGAGCGGCGAACAAAAACAACCGACACGGACACATGCGGCATACTCGCGATGGTATCTTTGGCAGGCGTTGAGTCGTTCGGTGCTCGTGATGTAAGCACGAGTGATTGCAAGCCTGTCAAACATACCCTCGCGTGCATGATACTCGTGTTTGAGCGTAGCTTCCTTTAGTCTACAAAGCCTGTCAAATCTAGAAAGAATCTGGTTTGAGGCTTGTCGCTGTCGGTTGTTTCTGTTTGTCGCTCTAGTGGGGCTCGGGGATCAGTGTTCGTCGCCGCTTGTTGTCGGCTCAATGAAAATAAATCTAGCAATGAAAATAAGTCTAGCTTGGACTAAAAAAAGAAAAAAAAAAGGTAATCAGGACAAATCAAAATATGGAAAAGCTCTGGAACAGCTCGAGTGCCCGCATGACGGTGACACGTGTTAATGTGTTCGCGCGTAGAGGGCTCTGCCGTTCATCCATATCGCCCATTTTCGTTTGCCATCTTCGCAAGTGGAAATGGACCCGATTGATTCCAGTTCTCAGTTGTACTGATCGCTCCAGTAATTCCAATTCCAAGGTCGTCACACTGATCATGATGACGACTCTTATCTAAAAGAACGAAGACAAACTTGTTTTTATTGTTTGAAGACGAACCGAGTTTGCACGCGGACCCAAGGTGTTTGCTGCATCAAACGCAAACTTAGCACGCACGCGCATTGTTAACGTCGTCTCTTACATTACACTGCGTAACTTTTTTTGTTTTTGTTGTTACACAGCGAAAACACACGCATAATTTGTTCGCAACGTCCCGATCTTAGCATCCAAACACGCAATATTTTCGATGTCTCGTATTTTGTTTGCCGCTGTCAACATGCCGGCTCGGCAAGAAGAGCAGACGATCATTAGTTCAGGTCGAGGGGAAACAAAAGCACGTGCACGGGCGCGTTTGAGGGGCAAACGAACGCACGAGGTGCGCAAGGAGCAGACGAACTTACACACCGTATGCGGAGTGCAAGTTCGTCTGCTTCTTTTGCAGAGGTTGTGGTGACGTCAGAACGCCGAACTCTGATTGGCTCTGATTGGAAGGATAGTGTGTAGACCTCGAGGTAGCTTGCTTTGAGGTCTGCCTACCATCCTTCAATCAGAACCAATCAGAGCTCGGCGTCTTTCTGACGTCACCGCAACCCCCTACAAAAGAAGCAGACGAACTTGAACTCCGCAATCATTTCTATGAAACGTCCCCCCGAAATTCGCCACGTGGCAACGTCGCTTGAAAATGCCGAGGCATTAACTCTACGACGTGAAATACGGTTTATACTTCGTCGAGGCGAAGCATATTGACCCTGTTCGGTTGATCCCGGCTTTGTTCACACCACGGACGGTACACATTTGTCGTGACAGCGGCACGCAAACTGGTCTTCGTCGTATAGCGTGTCACGACCCCCCGTCCTGCCGTGCAAACATTAAACGTTCGCGGACGCTCGCTATACGGCAGAACAGGTCGGACTGGTAGTTCTGCCGTCCGCCGTCTAGCCAATATCCAATAGCGACGAGGTTTGGGGGAAGGTGAGGGGGAGGAGGAGGAGGAGGAATGATCAGGCCTTGTCTTCTAAGTGGTATTGGTCTAGCTAGTCCGAACGTTACTTCCGAATGGCGGTCACTCCTGCGGGCCAATGTTTGTCTGTCGGCCGCTCTTAGCGTGAAGGTGCCGCGGGAACTCCTTGGCTGTAGGTTCCTCAGCTGCAATGGTTCCCTTATAAACGTGTCGGAGAGATGGCCTGTCTCGAAAAAGCAAACAAAGGAATTCGCAGCGTCCACGCTGTGCATTAGTGTCGACAGGTTCGACACACTGACCTTTTTCGTTGGCTGCGGCTGGGATTTATTATTTACTTGGCTTGTACGTACACCCCGCTGAGCGGGCTCCTTGTTACCTCGGCCGTCTGTGCGGCGCGCATGCTGTTGTAGGTTCCACGTCTTGTCTTTATCTTCTTTTTTTGTGTTTTGTTTTGCAGCGACATGAAAGCCTGCTGAAGTGACTGACGTCTTTATGTAGCTAATAGGGTTCTGAAATAAGAGTCAAAACGCAGGCGAGCTGGTGCACAATAATTAAGAACTTTGGGACAAAGGAAACAAAGAGGGCGTACACACCACGGTCTCATTAGAGTTCCTATAGAGGCTCCCTACGGGAGCCAGAGTTGCGCGTTTGATTCCACATGCCGCGTGCCGCCCTCGCCGCTATTCGCCGAGATCCGATCACGTGAGGAGCCGTATCAAGTGTCGTGCAGCAAAGTAGACGTTGCACGCGCCCCGGCGTACGTTCCCCGGCTTTTGATCGCGCCGCGCGCCTCGAACGCGCGGCGCTGCTATTCACCGAATTCAGTCACGTGAGGAGCTGAATCCACATGCCATGCATGAACGCTTTCCAAAAACGAGCTTGTGGCCGGTGCCATTTTGAGCGTTCGTGCGTATAGCGCGTGCTTTGCTCGCTTTCCGAAGCGACGAACACGCACGTGCTGGGCTGTGAAGATCGCACGCTGGACTGTGATTTTGTAAACATTGGAAAGGTCTATACAGGAACTCTAGGTCTCATAATCAACAGAGCATACAGCTTTCATTTCATTTTACAACAGTCTTTTTTTTAGATACCAGGATCTTCTGTGGTCTATTTGCCCGCAGCACGCGGAGAGTCAATTACGGCTCGAGCCCTCGAATCGCAAAAAAATGTATGCGTACGTAATCATAAAAAAAAAGCAAACGAACTTTTTGTTGACTTGGACATTTGCGTGTTTTGCGCGCTGTGACGCTAGTTCAAATATTTTTCCCCGCCACGATCAAACTCTTCCTCTCAACTTTTTTCATGCCCCCTCCACTGCCCCTTATATAAAGTCCTTCCCAGCCGCGACGCGAAAGTAATATTTACGCGCAGTATTTCCACCTTTTGTTATGTTATCATGTATATTTTTTTTTTTTTTCAATCCTGTACTTACTACATACAACACACGTTCTTTTACGTACGGCACGCTCATTGTCATCGCCAAATCGTGTATTTTTTTTTTTTCTGGGGGGGGGGGGGAGGGGGGGGGGGGGAGGGAGGGAGATGGAGTGCTCTCATCGTTCGCTGATGTCCGATCCGCCCGTCGCAGCGATCGGTTTCAGATGAGGCATCGACGAAAATATGAAATGGCATGTCAGATTGGATCGGCTTACGAAGTGTCTTCAGACTAGCCAGGGCTGTGGTGCCATCTATATTCTTGAATATCGTGACTCGGGGATGAAAATTTATCGTGATATCCTTCAAAAGGCTGAACCGCATGTGAGCGATTTAGCGAGTGACGAGACGAGCGACGAAAATTTCTCACTCGCTCGCCGCGACGCGACGAGCGACAGGAGCAAGCGACCAAGGCGATGAGCGATGTTTTCTATAGAAAACATCGCTCATCGCCTTGGTCGCTTGCTCCTTTCATGCGGTTTGCCTCGTCGCGCGACTGTCCGAGCGAGGGCGAAGCGGGTCACCGTTGCTCGTCTCGTCGCTCGCCAAATCGCTTACACGCGGTTTATACTTTAACGTTCGCTCTTCGCACGCGAATTTGCGAGCGACTCGTCCGTTCCATCTTTGTGATATTTGGCCAGGTCCATCTCGCGAGATTCGCGACTCCAGCTCTGTGCATTTTATGCCCGTTCCTCCGTTTCCCGTTCTCCCCGCCAGGCCGCGGAAGTTTTCGCTTCACAATTCGACAGACGTGTGCTCCCCTTTTCTAAAAGTCACTTTTCTTTTTTTTTATCTTCTTTTTTTTCCGCTGGGCGGTGTCGTCTCCTCTGGAGTTGCGAGAAAACATCGATATGCCTTTACTGCACCCTCCTCAGTCTAGGAGTTGCTAATACCCGTGCCACACGGGCAACTCGAATGCCATTTACAACGAATGACATTGTGTGATTGGCGAATCAGCTCGCAATCTGTCGCGCGTGGAATGCGCTACGCTGGCTACGCCCGGTGTGTCGCGCGCTGATTGGCCGTCCGCTCAAATGTCATTCGTTGTAAATGGCATCCGAGTTGCCCGTGTGGCACGGGTATAACTCGCAAGTACAAGCGCGGTTCGTTTTTGTGCCTACCCGTTGCATTTCAGAGTATGTAAAATGCGAGACATGCGCTACGCACACCGAATATTTGAGAGTAATGGAAAGAGGGCTCATGGTTGCGACGGGACATCTCTGTTTGAAAAGGTCACCGGGGAGATCGTTTTTGTATTCTGTGCATTTTTTTTCTTTAGAAAAATTGGTGTATGAGAGAGACGAATAGGTTAGCCGAGTTAGATTACGCAGGTTTGCTACACCGCAATCATTCAGCCCGGTTTTTGTGACTCATTATATATGCCTTCGCCATCATTTAATTGCCGTCATGGCTTGAAAGCCGCCCCTCAAAGATGCTGAATAACAAACGTCGCGTCCCGATTTCCCATCCTTTTTTTTTTTTTTCGAAATATATTTTACCGTGCATCCAACAACACCCTGGTTCATTTTTTTTTTCCTTCTCTCTTTCTTTTTCGATATTTTCATTCGTTTCCGGCCGCAGACGGTGGAATCTTTCCGAAAATCCCCTTGTGGTATAAAGTTTCGTTCCTGCGGCGGTTTTTGGAGGATTGATGTCGATGTAAGCCAATATTGCGGCGGAAAAAGAGAGGGCGAAAGTTTCCGCTGTATCAGTACGAACACTAAGATGAAAACACAATAAAGGGCACGAATTCGATTGTTGTGTCGGCCTATAGGGATCCCCTCTTTTGTTTGGGTGTTTACAAATAAGTGAAGTGTATACGAAAAAACAGAAATGAGGATTCGCCTCAACAAAGCCTGGAACGTTTTTAGGCTCGCGTCTCTTTAGTGAGGGGTATCTTACCGCGCATGCGCATCGCCCTGGCAATTGTGCGCAGGAACCAATTTTCCGAAGCCCCGTCCCGTGGGGGAAACACAGACAGCTCAGTTTCAACTGGAAACTCGTCATAGTATGCATGCAACGCTGTTTTTTTTTAAGCTCTCTGGGCCCTTGGGGTATTGAAATAAATAAAAATTAAAGGAAGATTCATTGATGGACTCTTAGGGGATGCGTTAGCATGACCCTCAATGTTAGCATTTCCCAGAGGGGGACGTGTATGGTGTTTCCCAAGGGTCATGCTAACGCATCCCCTAAGAATCCATCAATGAATCTTCCTTTGCGTTAACATTGAGGCTCATGCTAACGCATGACCCTCAATGTTAGCATTTCCTAGAGGGGGACGTGTATGGTGTTTCCCAAGGGTCATACTAACGCATTCCATAAGAATCCACCAGTGAACCTTCTTTTATTTTAGAGCGCAGCTCTTAAGCACCCGTTTCCGGCTTGAGCGGCGTCGGAGTCGCCGCCGGCGCAACCGTGAGGTCACGTACGTCCCCCCCCCCCCCCCCCTCGAGGTCACGTGACCCCCCCCCCCCCCCCCCCCGAGGTCACTTGACCCCCCCCCCCCCCAAATACCCTTCCCTCCTCCTCCTCAAGAGGTGCGCTCTAATTCGGCATTACAGGGAGTTGTAAACGGCTTTCACTTTTTGATTACTTTTTTTTTTTGGCGAAACGGGTTTTAAAGCCCGCTTTGCCCCAGCCTCTGTCGCACGCAGACTGGCGTCGGCTTGCCGCTTCTTGCACCGCGTTTCGGCCAGCCGAGCCAGGCACTGCTTTCGCTCCTCTGTCTCGGTCGCCCGTCTTGCTCGCTTAGGGCCGATGCACACGACGGACTGATCCGCAGACGGACGGATTGATCACGTGACCAAGAATCGCGCGACAAAATGAACCAGCGAACGCACAAAACACAATGATGCGCCATTTTTGGTTTAATCGTCCGAAAACATAAAACCAAGAAAACTATGTATCGTTGCCAGACTACACGCTTTTCAAGTCAATCTCCCGCCAAAAATCTGCGAGTGAAAAGGCGCTCGACTTTATCAGTCCGCGCGTCCGCGGACGAGGCGCGGATCGCAGGAATCGTTGACGTGACGGTCACTTGGTACATGGTCCGCGGACGAAAATCGCGATTCGGTCCGTCGTGTGAATCGGCTATTCGCAGCGGCATCCGCTGCCTGACGCTGCCTTCGCCGTTCACCGGCTTCCCGCACGCGCCTTCCGCCCCGTCACGTGGCCTCCGTCTCGCCTCGCCGCGCGCTTATTGGCTTCCGCCCCGTGACGTCACCTCCTTATTCTCGCCTTTGTCCTTCACTACTCCTCCTCTCCACGTGGTACGCGCTTTCCTTTTCACTGTTTTGTCCGCAGACGAACGGCGTCAGCTCTTCGTTGTCATGTACGTACTAATGCTAATGCGTTAATAAATGAAAGAAAGCTATAGTGTGCACAGAGGGATTGGGTTGAAGTGACGATTATGCACTATGCCTATGCACTCCAAACATTTTCACATTATCACAACAATGCAAGCGATCGTTGTTATTATGGTGACGTTTCATATAGCGCTGGGGAGTTCAACGTTACTAGATTATCTTAGTTACAGAACTGCGGATAGACACTGCTATATACTCCTTTTCACCTTACGTCGGGACGCAGCGGACGCTACGAGCTATCCCAGCCAATCCCACTCTGTGGACGTAACCGCTTTCCGCGAGTTGCTGTGCCCCCTCTCCAAAGTCACGTGACACTCACACGGCCTTGTATTGGCTCCGATGGCTCGTAGCATCCGCTGCGCTCAGACGTATAAGGTGCCTACATGTTTCCGCTCCGCTTTAGGGTGGCGCCAACCTCTTGTTACCCTTTCCCAGATCCTCTCCCACCGCCATTTTTTCCCACTTCTTATTTCGCTAAACGTAAACAACGTTGAGTTTCCGTAGGCTCGAAACACCGGCAACACTGTGAGGCCACTTCCGTTTCCGTTCATAAGAAAAGTCGGAGGAGTCGGAGGCTCAGCGGGATGGCGGTCGTCGTGGCTGTCGCTCTCTTTATTCGGGTGTTTCATATTTTGAAGTTACGAGCAGGAAGTGTGCGTTGCTTTTATCGAAACTCCAGTCCCCGCGACAAAATCGAACGCAACAGACCGGCATTGAACGCCGAAACCTCGCCGTCGGAACGAGAGCGGTGAGCGCTCCCTAGCCCTAACGAGGATTAGCGGCGTAGTCGGAGCGCACGACCGGCGAGTGTGACAAGATGGTCGACGAAAACAACGGCGGTTGCTATGGTAAGGAGGTAGGCAACACTGGTTTGTCGGCAACAGGTATCACAAACGTTGTCGCCACCCTAAACAGCGGAGCGGAGGAAACATGTAGGCACCCTACTCGGACGTAAGGTGAGACGGAGTATATAGCACTGGGGGGCTATGTTGCGCTTTTTGGAACTGCCAGGAGACTAGGGAGAAGGAAGTGACGTCAACAACGCAGCAAATGCAGATTGGATGTTGATTTTGTTTTTTTCTGTCAACATCCAATCTGCGTTTGCTCTAGTCGTTGACGTCACTTCCTTCTTCCAAGTCTCCTGGGAGTCCAAAAAGCGCAACATAGCACCCCTGGCAGTCCCCCTTCCCTGGCTCGTGTTCCGTCGTTCGACGCGCCGCCGTCTCTTGTGGGACGGCTGCTATGGTAACTGCAGTGTATCCTCTGGAATACGGAAAATACGTACGTTTCGAAGCACTGCGTCTAGGTGGTGTTTCACCGTACTACATGGAACGCGCAGTCTTGTAACGAAAATATAGATGGCACTTCGGATGACCGGAGGTGAACTGGAGGGATTGGGGGCGGTACGCCCCTCTGCGGGAGTTCCACACATCCACAACTGAGCTAATCCAGTAACGTTAAAGGAGGGTGATGTTGACGACGGTACTGACGCTAACGGCTATTCTAATGGTTCTGCCAGCGAGTTTGCTGCTGACTATGCTAATTATATGCGACAAATAGACGCCGTGTTCACCATACACGTTTCTCCAGTGACGCAGACTTCACAGCGATTGGCGTTGTTCGAGAACATTCCAATCGCTGCTATCGTCTGCGACTTCGGCAGAAGTGAGGAAACACGTACGGGAGAAAAGGGAGCTCGTATACGCTTAGAAACGTACGCATCCTTTTTGAAAAAAAAAAAAAAAAAAAATCTCTTGTAAAGATTTTTGGAGCGTCGACGCTTTTTGGAGGAAGAAATCGATACGACGGCGAGCCGAAGCAATGTATGCGAAGGGAACCGCTGTGCGAAGCTCCGAAGTTACTTAGTGCGGCGGAATTCAGTTGCATAAATAGTGCAAGCTCTGCACTTGGAAGGGAACGCGCATTTTCCTTTTCACTTGGGCAGGCTTATATGATCAATATGTACACTTCACTTTCGTAAATCGACAAACATTTTGACAAGACATTGTATGTAATACCATGGGCGTACCAACCGGGGGGGGGGGGGGGGCAAGGGGGGCGCTTGCCCCCCCAGTTCTCAGAGTGGGGGGGCAAGGCATGTGTTTTGCCCCCCCTGAAACAGCCGCCAGTGGGCAGGGCAAACACTGGCCGGCGGCGCCCAAGGAATACCAAGGGCACCACCCCCCGACCCGCGGGAGCATATTGTTAACGCGCAGGCGATACACACCTTAGCAACGGCGTTCACGCCGGATTGGCTGGTTCGTGGAGATAGGCGCTGCCGCCGTCAATATACTATAGGCAGCGGTTGCAACGCGAGTTTCCGAAGCGGTAGCGTAACTTAGTTGTAAAATGTCTGCCTCATACATAGCAGACCCGGGTTCGATTCACGGTGTGGGCTTACTTCTTCTAAATTTTTTTCTTGAACATTTTGTTTTGTCGAGGCATTTGGCGATATTTATGGCATTTCTTTTTTTTTTTTCGATTAACACAGAAACAAACGACGCTGTCGACGAAACTTCGCTGAACTAAATGGTGTGGCACTCTATTTACGGAGGTTCATGGGGTACAGCGGGGCTTGGGTTGCAGGCTGGGCGCCAGAAAGCGGTGTGTACGAGGGGGGGGGGGGGGGGGCTAAGTGTGTTAATAGTTTTGCAATTAGTAGCCGCATACTGCCGCCGCGAAGCGGCGTGAACGCAGGCGGGGTGGTGGGTTAATGCACTTCGAGCGTACACGCGCCGTCCGAATCCAAAATTTAAGTTCCCACGCGTTGCCGAGCAGCCGATCCGGGGTGAACATCGTTGCTAGGGGGTCAATCGTCTGCGCCAGTGGTTCTCAAATGGGGGTCCGCGGAGCCTTTGGGATCCGTGAAGGCATTCTATGAGGTCCGCGAAGCCCTGCCTCATCAGACAGTCCCGGCAATAAAAGCCGTCTTTTTTCAGATAGAGAAGAAATTTTTCAATTTTTGGCCGAGGTTTCTTGTGCATATGTCAATAAGAGAAGTTTATTTCCCCACTAGCCCTTAGTTATATCCATTTTTATATTATTATTATGTTTAACCTGTACCCTTTCTCTCCCCTCACCACGAACGGGGTCCTCCATCATCTCCGCCAATCCACAAGGGGTCCGCGAAACATCGATGGTTGAGAACCTCTGGTCTGCGCCATAAAAATTAGTGATGGACAGAATCTGCCGAACTTCAGATTCGACAAAGTTCGGCGCATGCCGAAATATTGAAGGAAAGTTTGGCAAATATTCAGCAAAAATTCAGCAAATGTCTGTGCACACGTGCGAACGCGACGGGGCCATGAATTGTAAATGGACGCCGAGCAGTCGTGCGGTTACCATCGTAGAGTTTAGTACAACCAGCGGTTACGGCGAGGTGCGGAGTAGGCAACAGGGCAACTGTGCGTTTGTGAGCCTTTGCGAGTGTGGTTCTCTTCAATATTTTCTGCCTCAAGAACAAAAGTTCGACCAGTAATTTAAGCAGTCCACTGCGCAAGTGACAAATGATGCGGTACATTCTGCATAACGTGATTTTAATTTTACCTTTCCATTGATGCAATGAGGTAGTTGAAACATTGACTGACAACTGACAATTACGCTCAGTGTGCGCAGCTCACTGCTGTCAAACGGGCAGAGCCACGAGAGCTGGCCAGAATGTATGGGATGCAGCTGGCATCCTCGTCTTAATGTGATACATGTTTCCCAACTTATTTTTTTTTCCTTTTTATGTACTTACCGTATTGTATATTTTCTGTACATATATGTCTGTTTTGTTTTTTCACATGTGGTGGCGGGCTGGCAGGCGCTCTGCGTAAGTGTTTTCACCTATCTGCGTAGCCCCGCACACCACCACATGGGCCCCTTCTAGTACGTGCAAATAAAATTATTATTATTATTATTATTATTATTATTATTATTATTATTATTATTATTATTATTATTATTATTGTAACAATCCTGTTTTCGGCTCACAAGTAGTTTGTGCCAAAAAAAAAATGATATTGCTTTTTGGTTCGCGTTATTTCGCGATTTCAATGTATCCGCATAAAACTAAACACAGAACTATCATGCTCGACGTTGCACATCCGACATTCCTAACTCTTCCCAACTTCCTAAACGTTCGTGTGAGATCCTAACATCAGAAACCGGTATTTTAAAGGTTAAAAACGGCACGTTGCGAATATGAAACACACACTTTCATGCAAATCTGTCGTCAAGTGACTCAAATCGAAAAACATGTGTATTTACAATATTGTTATCTCTTCCGGTGAAGGCTCAACAAACGTTGCATTCGTTTTCGCGCACGAAACGGTGGCTCCCAGAGGAAGTAAGAACGCAGTGATTTCCTTTATTTTAAGAATGTAAACACACTTGCAGGCGTGCGCTGATGAAGCCTCAAAACCAAAACTCTCGTAGCGCGATTCGTGACTGCGCCGGCTACTACCCAACCTCGTTGTCACGCCATTTTCTGCAAGCAGACACTAACATTGCTAGTAAACACCAAAAGCGACACCGATACATGTATGTTATCTTGTAGAATATCACCTTATTTAGTAATAACTGTCAATAGGCACTACATGTTGTAAGAAAGAAAAAACAAAATCTTTTTTTTTGTCAGAAAAAAAAACTAAATATCATCGTTAAGTTTGGTAAGAGTGTGTTTTTGCCGAATTTTTAGAAAAGTTCGCCTAAAGTTCGGCTTCGCCGAATCCCAAGATTCGGCGCCGAATTTTCGATTCGGCCAAAGTTCGGCCCATGACTAGTAAAAATGCGCGACCCGGCCCGGGGGGGGGGGGGGGCGGGTCTGGTTTGCCCCCCCCCCCCCCCCCCCCCCACTCAAAAAGAAGTTGGTACGCCACTGTGTAATACCGTTTTTTTTTCTTTTTTGGAAAAAAAAGGGGGGGGGGGGTTGTCGATAAGTCTGAATTCATTTGCTTTCAAGTGAAAACGTGTTAGACAAAAGTAACAGGGGAGGAGCGACGTAGTTTGAATGACAGCCGCAATACAGTAACCTAATATTTAGGGTGTGCGAATGTCGGGTCAAATCGAATAGACCTTTGCAAAAAGAGCTCTCTGGCCGCCGCCATTTTGTGAACCGAGCGACCCCTATCAGCCAGAAATATCTGCCACCTGCCTGAGCTGTGGAAACCCGGTCAACGTGACTCCCCAACTGCTTCGTACATTTGGAGTTCGCCAGCCTTTCTTGGAAGTTTTTACTTTATTTGCCTGTTTCGGATGCTTACCCTTTGTGTGTTATCTTCCACTGTGAGAACCAGGGAATAGGGAATTGTAGTAGACCGTTTTTCTCCTCCGCTACGGTATCCCTGAAGAAAACGCCGCAGCTGCGCATGCGCTCCGCCAGCCTTATCTGCATAGTTCAAGGTCTTGTGGCGGATTACGGAGCGCTATCCGGGTGCTTAGCGGGCTGCGGAAACGGTCTACTACAATTCCCCAATACCAGGGCTCGTAGCCAGCCTGCTCGACCTTCGCAGGAAACGAACGAAGGGAGCGAACGTCAAGCAGCCCCCGACGCGGGCAGTTCGACGTTCTTGGAGGATTATTTCCGTTGAGATAATCTCCAAAAAGCCTCCCCAGCTTGTGTTCCGGGTCTTCACGAAAACTACCTAGCTGATAGGGTTGGTCCGGGGTGTCCGTTCATTTGCTTTGGAACTGTGCAAAAAAGCAGCTCTCTTCAAAACGTGCCCCAAAACATGCCGCATTCTGTCCGATCGTCGTGAAGTGACTATCGTCGACACTGTATATTGGATATGCTGTGTTATTTGAGACCTTTCTCAAATCCTGTTCGGATAACGCGGCACCGTGGGGTACGTACAATATATGTTGTTCGATTGATGAGACTCGTTGAATTTCATGTCGTGGGTAAGCCATGCAGTTCGGATATCCTGTGTGGTCAAATATTTTCGACAGTTAAGACCTTTGTAGATTGACACGGCTGAGTGTATGGTGCCGTAAAAAGATCAACATAAAATGAAACAAACATTCCAGTGGCGTTTGTTCTGTCGCACACGGACTCACAAAAACAGCTTTCATTTCTTTGTTTTGGTTCCCAAAAATGCTACAATGCATTCTTAAAATCCCCGAGAAATTCTATTCGCCATAGAACACAAAATAAAAAATAGAACGCGGCAATTTAGCCTCCACCAGCGTCCGGAAGTGCGCCTACGCAGGCTGCCACAGCCCACTGACGAGAAACTCCACAGCTCAGCGCAGTCGGGCAACACTGACGTACCCTCTCAAAACCAGGGACGCGTGCTGTAAATCGCTTCGTTCGAGACTGCCGCTGGAAAGGTCTATAGCACTGCCTCATTCATAACCTTCGCATCAGTGGAAGAGAAAGCTGCGGGGACAACCGGTTTTCTTAACAGTGTTAGAGCTAGACATGACAATGAGCTATTTTATTGGAACCGGTGCGTTGGTGGTTTACCCGAAATGAAGGTTTTGCTGATAACACTTTACTCGCAACACTGCTCGCAATGGTCGCACTGAAACACAGACGCGGAATCGTAGCCTGTCGAAAAATGCTTTTCTGGAATCGCTCCGTGTGCCGTAGAAATCAGTGGATAAATAACAACCACCTGTCCACAGTGTACGCTCGCTACTCACTCATTTACCGTATACATTAAAGTGTCCGTAGCCAACTGACTTCTTGTCATAGTTGTATATTTAATAGTAGCGAGTGTCGTTTTGTTTCTGAATGTCCAAAATAACCCGGCTGCTCAGAGTGTTTCATGGCTTTTACCGGTATTCAATTAACAGTTCTGGGGCTTCTAGAAGTAAGCCGTATATATATATATATATATATATATATATATATATATATATATATATAACTGGGAAGAAAAAAAACCTCGGTGAAAACAGCAACAACGGACGATTTAATCTTCGACGTTTCGGCCGGAGTCCGGCCTTCGTCAGGAAGGCCGGACTCCGGCCGAAACGTCGAAGATTAAATCGTCCGTTGTTGCTGTTTTGACCGAGGTTTTTTTTTTTTTTTCTTCCCAGTTATATACCCACGCCTTCGGCCTCCCGCCACCATGCCCGTTGTATATATATATATATATATATATATATATATATATATATATATATATACTTCTATTATAGGGCCAATTTCTGTCCTGGAGAGAGGGTCATTATTAGAAAATAAATGAAAATAATTAAATAAATAGACGCACTGTTCATGAACAAAGCCTGCACGTCCACTTTCGCTGCGATCACACAGATAGCCAATATTCGCGTTCGACAGAGGGAGCTTATCTGAATGGCTTACGGACCAGATATGTTTCTTCTACCTCCGATCACGGTTGGTTTAGTGACAATATACTTTAAAAAAAAATACACCTCAAAGTAACTCTGGGATTGTAACAGCCATTTTTTTTTTTCACAGCCATTATCAACTTTTTAATCGCGCAAGATTGGCGTATAGCTGAGTTATGCCTTTCTTTAAATCCGGTGATCGTCCCAACTAAACTATCGACCCATCTCACTAAGCCATCTGTAAGCTCCTGGAACGCGTCATACATTCTCAGGTCATGAACAACCTAAAGGGCCATAACATGGTCTTCAAATAGCAGCACGGTTTTCGCGGGGGTTACTCTTGTGACACTGAACTTGCTGGATTTGTTCAGCACTTACACTCATCTGTAGATGCTGGAATTCAGGTTGACGCGATTTTTTTATTGATTTTTCTAAGGCCTTTCACCGCGTCCGACCTTCACGCAATAGGCGCATGTGTTCAACCTGGTTAACAACACTAAACCTTTCCAATTATAATCTCATACATTCTAAATAACAATGTCGTGGA
Organism: Ixodes persulcatus; assembly: GCA_013358835.2. Classification (NCBI taxonomy): domain Eukaryota; kingdom Metazoa; phylum Arthropoda; class Arachnida; order Ixodida; family Ixodidae; genus Ixodes; species Ixodes persulcatus. The sequence goes on from JABSTQ010011397.1 coordinate 1,084,988, forward strand.
AGTCACTTCTTCGTATAAGTCCCTAGGTTTTCATGTTCGGCCTGATTTAAAATGGCTACTACCACATTCATCTCACACTAGCATCTGCTAATCGTTCACTTGAACTCAACCGGCGCAACCTTAAACAGGCTCCTGCTCAGTTAAGAAAACTTGCCTACACCATACTCCTCCGCCCCAAAATTGAATGTGCTTCTGCTATTTGGAATCCGGACCAGGCCTATTATAAATACCATTGAATCCCTTCAAAATCAAGCTGTTCGTTTTGTATTTTTATTTTTTTAGATTATTCACCGTTTTCCAGTGTCACAAAACTAAACAAAAAGGTCGTGCTCAATTGCAAGCTTCATCACATTGCCGTATAGCCTCGCTCGTCTAACATTTTTCCACAAATTTTATCATCATGGCTCGCTTCACGATGATTTCCTTCAGGCGCCTCACATTACTCTTTTACGCCAGGATCACTCATACGTATAAAGTTAAGGGTATCGCATGCCACTTCATCTCTTTATGCACAATCATTCATACTGCGAACGATGATCGATTGGAATAACCTGCCAGCGCACATAGCGAGCCGACTGAAGATGATCTAACAAAATTTCAAGAACTCGTGAGCACTGACAATAACATATAGTTTCTTTGTTTTGTTTTCTTCTCTACTCATCTCTACTTCACTTACATATATTGTTCATCGTTTTCGCGTTCTTTTGTTCATTTTGTTTTGCAGTCATATACTTACATTCTTTACCTTCTGCATACTTATGTACCCCCCTCCCTCCCCTCCTATGTAATACCCTCCCTTGGAGGGCCTTCAGTGGTATTCTGAATAAATAAATAAATAAATAAATAAATAACGTCCTCCTGCAAAAGAATGCATTCTGCGCTGATCGCCTTTTTGCGAAGAATATTTTTCGCGTTATTCGCCATGTTTCTTACGTCTTACGACGCCTTGTTTCTTAATTTCGTCAAACAAGTGCGCCAAGTCGGGTGCAGTTTCTGCACTTCGGCAGTATAGAGACTGAACCTCGTCGACAACATCGAGGTAGTGCTATGCACAGACTTAATCTTGGGGTCGGCATGCCGAAATCCCATCCTCGCTTTCCAAATACCGAACAGTCCAAGGACAGTGAAAACATTATACGGGACATTTCGCTCTTCTCAACTGGTAGGTACCGAATAGGGTGCTGGGTTAATAACAGGTCTTCTTTCACAGTCCTTTGGAGGATGTTCCAAAAAGAACACAGCGTCCCAACGGTAGATGAAGACGTGTTCGATGGTTTCGTGTGTCTTACACAGAAGGCAATCCACAGACCAACGGACAATATTTTTTTTTTCTTTTTGCCACGGTTTGACCGGCAGCGTGCCACTGTGCAACTGATAGAAAAGCGACTTAGCAGCTGGTGAGACACACATTCTTTTCACGCGACAAAGTACATCTTGCCCGGGACTATGTTTATTATGTAAAGGCAATGTTACGTTATATGTGTTCTCCGCGGAGTCTATCGTGTAAACACGATAGACTCACTCGATTGAGCGCGTTAAACGTTCGAAGAACTGCGCACGGGCCCACCTCCAAATTCGTCCAAACAAGAAGGAGCAGTGCATTATTTTGTCTTCTCTAATCTAATGATTCACTAGGACTGCTATATATGGAAAACATGCAAAATTCAACCTGCAAAAAAAAAAAAGAAAAGTTAAAACGATTTTTTTTTCGACTTCGAGAAAAGAAACGTTCTCATATTGGACTGACTCGTAATCAGGCGCAAACGCAACATCTTTTTTCCTTCTTTCTTTATTTCCCTCTTCCTTTTTATTTATTTGGTACTGCACTTTCGACCTTTTTTCAGATTGGAAACGTAATAACGGGCTTAAAACCCGTTTGTCGACTCTTCTCCTTTCTTGTAATCTAAAATGAAAATTAGATATAAACGCATTATCGTGTCTTCGCTCCGATGGTCTAAGCGAAACCGGCTTGTATACGTGTGCGCCGGCGAGCGAGCGAATCGGGAAGAAAAATTCACCCTTCCGTAACGGAAATGTCGGGGATGTTGTTTACGAAACAAATCGAAGAAACAACCGGCAAAAAAAAAAATAATCATAATAATAATAAAAACACGTTGAATAACCGGTAGCCACGCCAGCTGTTACGTCTCGGAAAGGGAAACAAATGAGGCTCTAAGGAATTCAAGCGAGCCGCGTTTATTTCTGCCTAAATGCAAAATGTACTCTTTACCGTGAGCATCGCTTAACCGAACGTTCTTTCTTTTTCTTTCTTTCTTTACAGGTGAGTTCTTTCTGGCCAGTTATCTCTCGACCGCGCCCACGTCATCAACTGTCTGAATGATCCGGTCAATTGGCGTAAGTACCAAAAAAAGAAAAAGCGTCTAACCTTAACTTTTACGAAAAACAAACAGCAACAACAACAAAAGAACAGTCTGTTAAGCGTGAAGAGGAACCATGTTTTTCGCACCGCGAAAATAAACTACGCATTACCTAAAGCTCAGACTCCACAAGAATGTAGCACTAACGGTCGGGATAAGACGAAATTATTTTCAAAGCAGAGAGTTAATGCTGTAAAAAAGTTGGAACCGAAGAACCTGTGTTGCCTACGGGCAGACTCCAGCGAACGGTAAAAGCAGAAGGTGTGCGTCTGTTTTCCTCTCCATCTGTGAGATGGCGCCACCACTGATCTCAATGACAATTGCTGCATCGCGTTTGCCCGCTCCGCGAATGCGGTCACTGGCGGCCATCTTTAGGTGGAGTTATATCACCTCTAGCCAAGATACAGCTGCTGAAGCCACTTGGCAGCCACCATCATCCATCCATGGCAGACGGCGTTTTGGCAGTTGTGGTGGTAGGCTGCCATCAAAATAGCGTGGGTGATATTCCGTGATTGGTTAAAATTGTTTGACGAAACTGGTTTTTAAAACCCGGCGTGAACGGCAGCCCGGTCTTTGAGGACCCGGTGAAAGTTTCACGAAATCGCGCAGTACCAGGGAAAAGCAGCACAGCACGCATCGAAAGTCGCATCGAAAGAAGCATCGATAGCAGACGCCGGTACGTAGTCTGCTTTCGATGCGAGCTGCGCTGCTTTCCCCCGGTGCTGCGCTTTCGTAGAACTTTCGCCGGGTCCTCAAAGACGAGGCTACCGTTCACGCCGGGTTTCAAGAATCAGCTTCGTCGAACAACTTCAATCAAGCACGAAATATCACCCACGGTACAGTGTACTAGATCTACGGCTATTTTATGGCAGCCTGCCGCCATTGCGCTGTCCGCCATATTACTATGATGGCTAGAGATGATATAACTCTACCTAAAGATGGCCGACCGTGGCCGCATTCCGGTCCATAGGCAGAGCTGGTCAAACGCGATCCAGCAATTGTCATTGAGATCAGTGGGCGCCACTGTCAGTAACAAGCAGACGTAAATAGAAGCAGGCGACGTCTGCTTTTGCATGTTTTCTTGTTTCATCGCTCGGTAGAATTACTAAACGTAGACCAATGCTGAAGTCCAGACGATGTTATTGTTTTATTCGTATCACTATTTACGTCTTTTTTTTTTTTTTTTTGAACACGGCAAGTAAGCGAGTACGGAAGTGATGCACATTACATTGATAGCGTCATTGACGGTGGTGCCTGGTCGATATCTTCTTCTTAAAAGGTGCCAAAAAGAGACTGAGTCTGCTAAAGAAACTCTGAATTGTTTGTCTTGTGGGTGCATGTATGTAAAGGAAAACTTAACTTTTTTTTTTTTTTTTTTTTTTTTCTGCGCGGACCTGTTTCGGGCTCCCTGGAAGGCTATTTAATGCAATAAGGCGACTGTGAAAGGCTCACACAAGCCGGGATATTGATTCCAGGGCGAGGAAAATGGACGGGCTTGAGTAGAAATACGACGTGTGAGACTTGGGCACGGGTATCTTCTTATTCACTCGTGATCTCTCTCGGGTCCTGGTTAGTTTCCACTGGGGAATGCTCAAACCCGGGAATTCGCGCTCGCGCTTTAGTTGATCTATCATCGTGCAGAAGAACAAACAAACAAGAAAGAACGCAGAAGTTTTTACCTCGATATAAGATCGAGAACCGGAAGTGGAAGTGGGAGGTTATTTTCTTAAAGGGACCATGAAATGACCTTTTTACTTTTGCCAGATAACTTTTACATTAAACCTTCAACGTTCACTGAATGCCGAACAGGCATCCGTTTTCGTCTCGGTTCATTAATCTCTACACAAAAAAATAATGAAATATCGACTTTTTCTTTCTCTCCAACTGACCGCAAAACAAGTTGCGGCGTAATTTTGACGGTCGTGACGTACGCTGGGACAGGAACCGGAAGTTCTCTCGGCAGTAGGAGAGTGGGAGCGTTAGCGGCGGCGAGTTGGGTGGGGGTGCGCCGGTATGGGGCCTGTTGGGAAGTGCGGCGAGTCTTCCGGCGAAGACTCCAGAAGTCAACCCAGCTGTTATTGTTGGTAAAAGGCGGCCCGTGTCAGTCGTTTGCAAAGCGACGTAGATGGAAAAAAATCGCCGCGGCTTTTTTCACAGCCTCGGAGATGCAGGAGCGAGCCGACGCTAAAAAAAATACTTTGAACTACGACAGTGTCAGCAAGAGCCACGTAAATACCTGTTCACACTCTTGAGCGGACGCGCGCGTTTGATGGAAGTGCTGTATTCGCGCTGTTGGTGAGCGCTTCGGGACCGATCTTTTACGATTGCAACTCGATACTGACGCGGCACTCGGCAAAGGAAGGTTGGCCCGGCATTGCACTTAGCTCCCACGAACTGTTATAGCTCGACAGTGACGTGCAGTCGTGTCAGAATAAAAATGGCATACTAATAACGAAGTGTACATACCGTGTTCCGAAGGTAATCCATACGGGGTTTATTCGAGCTCTACATCACACAAAACAAGAAGATAAAATCGACGAGAGTCCCTTTTCGACGCCAGTGTTCGTCAACACTGCATCGGAAAACAAGAAGATGACAAGGGGAAGAGATTGACCTCACCTGTTAATCTAAAATTGAGGTCAGCGATCAAACTATAAAGGCTGAACTCCATGGGACGAATATGCTGCGAATAACCGACGAATTTTGGCCGGCGGCTTTTGCTCTGCGCGTGGAATCAACACAGTGGCTGCTACGTCGCGCGCAAAACGAGCGTGCCGTCGGGCGGCGTTCGCCAGTTATTCGTCACATAATTCGTCCCATGGAGTTCAGCCTTAATACGGGAAGGGTCCACAAGGGTCGCGCGGGCATATTCCATTCAGCACGCCAGCCGGTCGTGGGCAGACTGTCGTGGCCAAGTACCGTCGAAGCAACGCTGCGCCGAGCCCGCTAGGCCTATATTCCCCGCAGCTCGCTTGGTCCGAGTCGGTGGATTCGTGACCGTCGTAGCTTTTCTCGGGTGTTCGTGGATCCAGCGTTCTTGTTCGTCGTGGTCTGTTTCAAGTACTTCTTTCTTGCTGCTTGAAGTCGGGACGCGCGAGAAGAACACGTTGAAAAATAAACGTTCGTTGGTCGTCGCGACCTAGCGACGCTGTCGGCCATGCTGATTTGATCGAAAACGGAGCTGGCTCTCAGCTTCGTTTACCACACGATAGATGGCGCTTGGCTCTCAGCATTATCAAATTTTGCAATTTTCGCCACACATCTCTAATTATGCTACAAAATGTGGATCCGAATATTATTTAACAAAACTTTTAGGAAACATTTGCCGGCTATTTATTGTTTATGATCGCGGTGCTGGTGAGGTAGGCGCTTACCCAATAGGCGACGTGGATTCGGCTGACGTGCTGCAGTTCCGCGGATGCATAGCAGTGAAAAGTCAGAGAGCTTTCGAAGGAAAGAAGGCGCAAAAGAGTCCAGTTTTCTTTTAAAAGTTCTATAGCAAAGAATTTTTTTTTTGGCTTCCTATTTTTGTGTTTTTGTGTTTCTTTTCACACCTTTTACGGCGTCCGGTGGATGAAATTCGATTTCAGAATCGTTTCATGGTCCCTTTAATGGATTCCAGCACTCGCAGGCACGGGAAAGGAAGAAAATTGACAAATTAGTCTGAATTATTCCGCTATACACAGGCATTCACATACATATGCTAAACACTGTTTATCAGTTAAGTATAATTTTTTTATTGTTCGATGATTACTGGAAAATAGCAAAAATTGCAAGCATTTTTTTTAATGCACCGTTATTTATTTTAGCAACGGCAAAGTTACTACGCTTCTTCAGCGATAAAGTATTAATTCGTTTTCTTCCTCCTATTTTTTTGTGTGTTCTTTTTTTTTTTGTACACTTAAAAAATGTTTACGTTCTGCCGCGATACTATCTACAGGCTCTCAGAGGACACACGTTGTTTCTCTTTTTTATATTTTGCTGGCCACCAATTATACATTTCACCTTGGAACGCCCCTACGCTGGACCACGCACCTCCGAGATTTTTTCGCACGCTATGCTCCAGCCTGCCAAATTGCTCGGCTGCCCAGCAAAAAAATAATAAATAAATAAATAAAAAAAAAAAGCGAGCCGTGCCAGTCTTCTAGATCTCCGCATGCGGCTCTTATAACCAAACCAGAAACTGAAACAAACTCGCCTCAAACTAAGCTGTCAAGTGTGAAACCCGCGGCGTGAAGCTTGCATTTTCATTGTTCTCATCATCCGAATAGAGACAGGCAAGTCGATCGCTGTTGATTCGTAACTTTTACTCGCTTCTCCGTTCTTTGCCTTGTTTCGCTGGATGATATCTTGGAATGCAAGATTTAGGGGGACCGTACATTTCATCGAACGCCGTTTCGTCGAACGCCGTTTCATCGAAGTCGTTTCATCGAATGCCGTTTCATCGAACGCCGTTTCATCGAACACCGTTTCATTGAAGCCGTTTCATCGAACGCCGTTTTATCCAACGCCGTTTTATCGAACGCCGTCTTATCGAACGCCAGGGTGGCATTCCCGCTTCCTGAAGCTGGTCGGAGGTGCCCATCCCGGTTTCTGGAAGTTTTTGACTTGCATCGCTGCACAACATCAACTGACGGAAGACAAGCTGGAGGCGATGCTGAGTTCCCAAGAGCCTCCTCGCCAGAAGAAGGCCATAGCGGCAAGAAATGAGAAGGTCCGCCTTTTTTATGAGAACCGACGGAGCACGGCTGTGGGGGACTTTTTGAGAGCAATTGCTCATCATTTGAAACGGTGAATGGCTGTCGCACGAACACATGTACCCCCGAAAGTTTCCAAATAAAATTTGAAGTGACGCACTTACTTTTGACTTCATTGAGTCTTAGAACTAAAAAAAAACAATGTTTCGTTGTAGTTTCATAAATAGCACCTCAGCTTTAGCTACTGCAAGCTTCGGGAAATAAAAAGATATCAATAGAAAGACACGAGAGGCTAAGAGGCTCACTTGGCTAAAGTTGTTGCGCCTGCGCAAAACCTAATTCGCCTTCTGGCCTCCATGAGTTGGAGTGCTCTCTTACCGGAAGTGCGACTTTTTATTTTTATTTTTTGTTACAATACCCTCAAGGCCCGTCGGGTAATACAGAGGGGGTGAACAGATAAGCACAATATGCGAAACAAACATAAAAATCGGTACAAATATCCTCATGGGTTACTTGCATCAAAATAAATTGTAACAGCTACAAGTTCGGAAATTTAAAAACCTGACGATGAAATGGGTGAATGACACGAAAATGCACTCGATCCGTGCATAGAAGAGCATCTTTAACACTTTTTAGATAAAAGACATTCGATGAAACGGCCATCAGCGATTCGATGGAACTGCGTTCGATGAAACGGCGTTCGATGAAACGTCCATTTTTTCGATGAAACGGTGTTCGACGAAACGGCGTTCGATGAAATGTCCGGGAACCGTCATGCATGAGAACAGCTTTCTGAAGTTCACTTGCGCGCACGGACATTGGTTCTACACCTTTCGTGCTTTGAGAGGATGAGCCTTCGTATTTCGATCAACTTCTTAAAGGGGCACTGACAACCCAAAGGTCGTTTTTTTTTTTTTTTTATTGTCTAAAACGATGCAACTTGTAGTCATAGACACGCAAAAAAAACCGCATCGCGAAAAAAAATTTTCCCGCGCGCGCGCGCGCCTTTTTAGTTTTGGCGTTTGTATTTCCCGCGCTCACCTCCTCGCTTCTTTTGATCGGTGACGTCAAAAATCAGGAAATTTAGAAGCTTTGTAGGTTACATTTCTATAACATTAAATAACGGCAATCGTAAAACATGTTTTTTAACGCAATTGCGAACGCACTACGGCTCCTCTTTTTGAAATACCAAAAATCAGAGTTCGGTGTGATGTTGCTTCCTAGATTTGTACCCTCCCTCGGAAAACTTGCCGGCGCTCGTTGGCGAGTCCACGGTACACCGTGGGAGAGTCGGAGAAAAACCGGTTGTTTCCCGCCGGCGCCTCCTCCTCGCTTCTGGTCGCCGTAGCAACGGCGGAGGTCCAAAAGAAAGTCGAGTCGCAGGAGACCGCAAAATTTGAGTCACTGCACTGACGCGGATCGCGCGGGAACTTCAAATTCGGCATTTGGAAATTGTTTTTTTAATTCACAAATACTGAATTTTAAAGTTTAAAAATTTGAGGGTAATGTCCCGACATCGTTTTCAATCGTTTCGGATAATAAAAAAAAATATGATTTTGGTGTGTCAGTGCCCCTTTAAGGTCTGTCTGGTGGGGTGAGAGGGTGATGATGATGATTCGCGGCTATTTCTTTGTATTGTTTAGTTCGGTTTGGTTGTGAGCGCCACCAAGCAGTTCACAGTAAAGGTCGGTTCTCACATGCAGCGAAGCGCTGATGTAGCGCTCCTCACGTGCCGTCAGCTACTTATCGTCTGCCATGAGCAACAGTTTTGACGGTGCGATACAAAGCTGGTGAACGCTCCCGTCAGCACGCGCTTAGCGCGAGGTAAGCGCTACGCTTGTAGCGCTCCGCTGCATATGTGAACAGGCCTTTACAGTCTCTACGGCGAATGCAACGGGCTAGGGAGCGCAGCCAGCGCGTGAAATATTTCGGAGGCCATGGCTGGACACACACAGGAGACACCACCAGCAAGCAAGACTTGTTGGTGTGTACCCTCGTTCCCGAAAACCACGGCAGCGGGCGGCGCTGCCATCAATAAGATTGTTATCTATTTATATATGTATATATTTTGTGCCATCTTACCTCTAACGTGTTCCTTAAGTTTCTTTTTTTTTTTCTTCATATTTTCGTTTCTCGTCTTTACTGCCCGTAACTCTGACAGCATCTCGCAGACACTATATGTTTTTTTTTGTGTTTTTTTTTGCCGCTGCTTTGTTTATGCAGTGTTGTTCCTCACGCTGCGTGGTTTTTACGACGGTGGAGGAAGTCACGAATGTTTATTGTTTCTTTCCTCGTTGGTTTTTTTTTTTTTTTTTTTTTTTTTACTATGTGTTTGCAAAAAAGACTTCTTTCTGCGAGAGCCGCAGCTTCTTCCTGTTTTCAATGTCACGTTTCCGGGTGTCGATGATGTATAACGTCTAGTATTTTCCTCTATTATTATTTTTTTTTTTTTGCCGTTTTTGCGGTTGCGTTTGTTCACATGTTTCTGGTCGTTTCGGCGGTGGTGGTTCAGTCTGGTTGCTCGACTCTCGAAGGCGTGTATTTATGTATCGTGGGGCTCGTTTCATGGCGGAAGCAGAGCCGATTTGACTCCACTAATCTGTTCTTCGGAACGTATATAGATCGTTAAGGCCGTATACTGGTTTGAGAAAAGACGTGATTCCCAATTTTATGCTTTACTGTTTTTTTGTTTTTTTTCTCTCCTTCGAATGGCATAGGCGGCGTAATTCATTGTTTATTTCGTAAAGCATACAATATAATTTTATAATATAGGACACATCTCCAACGTTTTGGGCCCCCACAAACGTGGGGCATCCCACGGAGCATGCGCAGAACGTCTAGCATGCGCAGTTCGACGCCCAAAGCTGCACGTGAGAAAGCCTAAGGCGTAGGGGCCTCCCATTCTAAAACTCTCTACTTATGTTGCCGTGGTTTTGGATATATACTCATATATCGCACATTTGTGTCAATCCATGAAACCCTCGAAGGCTCGACTGGCTTCGATGGCTCGTAGCCTTCTTTGCGCTCCATCCTAAAATTAAACAAAAAAACAATATTCGCAAAAAAAAAGTTCTGAAATTATTTGTAGTGGTTATTTAAAACGGAAGGTTCCGAAGCAAAAACTGGAGAAAAAAAAAAAATAAAAGCGCAGCCAATGCTTGCCAATGTAACCACACACCTGTTTGAAACATATAGGTTAGACCATGCTACCCGTGTAGTTTGATATCGTATAAGCCGAGCCCTGACAAATATAAATGTCGCTCGCCTTCTTGCCCCCGGAATTGATTGCGGCTTCCTACGCGTGGCGGGAAATATTGTATATACAAGACGCACAACGACCGTGCAGGGTGTTATAGAGCATCTCGAATGTGTTTACGGCTCTGCAAAGTCGGTTTCGCGCATTCCACGTTTTTTGGTGCGCGTCTGAGGGAGACGAGCGAGGCTCAATCGGGTGTTGCGAACATTTCCGACAATGCGCGATAATTCGACGGAAGATATATGCTGATGCCTCCGAAATGTGTGAATGTGTGCGTGCGCGCGTGCAAATTGAATGCCGAACCGATGAGGCCATTTTGGGGGAATGCGCATCCGCATACACGCGCGCACACACACACCGCGCTGTTTCGTGGTGAAGCACTTAGCAATTCGAACGTTATTTATCGCGTCGTGCGTTATGTTCGTTTATTTATTTGTATGTGGAAGGGGGAAAAAAAACGAATTTAGGGAGAAGATTGCTCGAGGCGAGAAATGTTTGACATCCCTCGATATATCACAAGGTCTGTTTAATATCGCCCAGCGCAGCTCGCGCAAACACCCCCATCACATTTTTTTTTCCTTCAACTTGTCTTTCAATTGCGGTTGATACAAGAGAAACAAACATACAAATACATAAGCATATTGCGGGGAATGGTGGGCTCAAAACTCGCATTTGCTGCCAATTGGAATGAACCACAAACCGCAAAGTGTTTTTTTTTTTTGTTGTTGTTTTTTCTGGATATGAAATAGGCTCGACGAAGCGGAGCAAAACAAAAGCGGTTACTGGAGAGCGTCTCCTGATGGTGAGCTGTTTCATTCGTCCCGACGCTTCGCAGACTCCTCTCCGGAAATGAACGTATAGCGCGCGTCGGTTTGTTGCTGTTCCAACTCTCGGGTGATTGCTCACTTTCTTTATTGTTCACGATCATTTCGCCAAACTGCGAACTCTGCCAGAGTCGAACAATATCTGGTAATCTGCAAAGCTGCGTCTGACAACGGCGGTTTTTTTTTTTTTGTTGTTATAGGCGAAACAATTGAACAAATAAGGATAGACGGCTACCAAATGCACTGAAATGGAGCTCAGTTTTCTCATCGTGATGTTTTAAAATTACTTATGAATTTAATGTTGAATCATCCGCCTATATTAATATATTATAATATATTATATATTATATAGTATATATATATATATATATCTAATATATATCTAGGGTTTTTTTCTTCCCAGTTATATACCCACGCCTTCGGCCTCCCGCCACCATGCCCGTTGTATATATATATATATATATAAAGTAATGAAGTCGCCCTTCGAAACGTTGTTGGAGTTTTAAAGCATATAGTGAGTCGAAGTTTCGGCCTGAGACAGGCCTTCTTCAAGACTGGGGCGTCTTTTTCTGTCCTCTAAAACGATGTTAAAATACCTTAAAGGGGCACTGACACGTCAAAATCATATATTTTTAGTTGTCCGAAACGATCGAAAACGATGCCTGGACCTTACCCTCAAGATTCGAAACTTGGGAATTCAGTATTTGGGAAGTAAAAAAACAGTTTCCAAATGCCAAATTTGAAGTTCCCGCGCGATCCGCGCCAGTGCTATGACATCAAATATTGAGCCGTCCTGCGAGTCGAGTTTCTCTGACGCCTCCGCACCTCCGCCGCCCGAAGTGCCGTGTTCGCCGGCGTCCCGCGAACAATCGGTTTCCTCCGTGCGTGCCGCCTATCGCTGCGAGCAGACGACGCTTGACTTTCGAGTTTGAAGTTATTTTAGGGCCCTTTCAGCGATCTCAAATTCTTTCAAACGGTGTGAGGTCGAAGAAAACGCGCAGGGGACTTTTGTGAGTGACGGGAGGGCCCACGTCGCGCCGGTTCTGCGTGAAATGCTGCCCCGGTCGAGTCACAGCCGAAACTACGATACACGGACACCAAACCCAGTTCTTTCGACCGTTTGACGATTTCCTTTTCAAAGTCTGAGAGGTCGTCGGGCACCTTAAAAAAGACCACTTCGCCCGATTCCCCGGCTCGCCGATCATCCTCTGCCACATGAGTCGAGCGCCGCCATGTTTTCCGACGGGGGATAAAAAGCCAGGAGGCGACATCACTCCGGACTCCGATTTTCGGTATTTCAAAAGGAAGGGCCGTAGCGAGTTCGCAATTGCGATATATATATATATATATATATATATATATATATATATATATATATATAAAAAAACAAAAAACGTGTTTTACGAATTTCGTTATTAAATGTTATAGAAATGTCGCTTATAAAGCTTCTTAATTTCATAATATATGACGTCCCAAATCAAAAGAAGTGAGGAGGTGAAGAGCGGGAGAAAAAATCACCAAAAATAAAATGGCGCGCGTGGAGAAAAAAAAAATATTTTTTTTTTCGCGTTGTGGTATTTTTTTGCGTGTCTCGGCACTGATCTCAATAGTAGTAGGCTGGATCGCGTATCGGGAGCCCGTTGGTGTCGCCACCTGCGGCCATTGTTTGACACCGGGCAATACACGCAAGTCTATGGGAGAAACGCACACAAGTAACAACATTGAAGCATCATTACGCTGTGCTCGGAGAGGAGTGTTTTATGGTATGCTGCGATCCTTATGTCGGGTGTTTGGAAATCATATCAGTATTTGTCAAATGTTCGGTCGCCGATTAAAAAAATCAAACGTACCTGAGCACCTACGGCTGAGCTGGCAAGCTTGCTCTCGTAGTGGAGTGAACAAAGGAACTTGCCGTCAATGAGACCGTCCTCGGGGAAGCCCAGAAGTTCATGAATGACAAAGAAGTTCCATTTCGACAGCGGCTTTCCGGGAGTGAGCGAATTCCGCGTAGCAATGCCTTCGAGCTTGTCGTCTGCTAAACCCAACTCAACGAAACCGCCACCGACTCCGCGGTAACTCTAGGTAACTCTCGCCTCATTGAGCTGCACTGCATTTTTCGCCCAGCGGAGTCACTCGCGACCACAAACTAATTATTTTTAAGAACTGTGAGGGCTGAAAGTTTTAATGTTTGTACGCAAGCTGTTTGGCGAGCTTATCGAAATGCAACCAAAAAGTTTCAGTGCCGACAACAGCTTAGAAACGGAGGAAACGGCACTTTTTCTCGTTCTTCCCATAGAGTCCCATGCATTGGCTGGTGTCAATATGGCCGCCGGTGGCGACACTCGGCCCCAGCTGCTGAGGCCACGGTCCGCGATTCAGCCTACTACAATAGAGATCAGTGTGTCTATGACCACAACTTGCATCGTTATAGATAACAAACAAAAAAAAAAGACGATTTTTGGGTTGTCAGCGCGCCTTCAATGTAATCCATCATTCTTGCATTCTGTCTTAACTTGTTTCTTTAACTTATTGGCATTTTCATACGAGTAATATGACCTTCCTATAGTCACGGACGACTTAAGGAACGCAGGGCGTGGTGAGTCTCAAGTATGTGATTATCATTTTTCAGCCAATGAAATCGCGGCATTATTTGATAAGTACACGCCGATGTGCGAATCACGAAGATCAAACGTATGATAAGCCACGCCCGGTATTTTATTAAGCTGTCCGTGTCTGTGGATAGATGATTAGGTTTCCTATCGTCTACAGTGTTAGCCCGGTCATCTCGTCATGACAGGGTCGCCAATTAAATTGCGCGATCACCCGACTGCAGAACAATCGAACTCATCGCGGGTGCGAACGACGCCGTCGTAATTAACCACACCCTGCCATTCCCGAAGTGTCAATGGCGTAGCTGCAGCGCGGAGCATGCAAATTAGGAGATCACTGTATCATGCGACGTGCGCACAAAAACTGACAAATGGCGAAGCGAGCATGGAAATATTCATGCGCGCGTTAACACCTTTTTTTTTTTTTTTTTTCTTGCGCATAGTTGGATATTTTGCGCGAAGTAGTTCTGACAAGATTTTGTTGTCAGAGAAAAAAATAATAAATATATGACTTTTACGTTTGGAACGTGCTCGTTCTGAAAAAAAAAAAAAAGAATAGTTTTAACGGGTTTCAAATATCCATGCACCTATTTTAATCAATTCACCAGATAAGGGAGAGATGAGAAACGCTCCGCGATCTGAATTTATTTTTCTTTTTGAACTGAAAACAAGCGTAGGCACTGCCTAGGCCTGCGCTTCTCGCTTCTCGAATTGTCTTCTTTCTTTCTTTCTTTTTTTTTTTTATTACGCCTTCTTTTGCGTGGGTGGCTCTCTTTTTTTATTTATTGGCTCTTTTAACGTTTTCTTCGGTACGTAATGCACTCTCCCGACCCTTCGTCTGACAACGCCGGCATCTTTTTTAGTTCAATAAAAAAATGACAGACGAGCAAAATAAACTTTAGCGAACAAAAAATAAAACAGTAGCGGATCACGCCCTCTTCCGCATACTCTCCATCTTAGAGCACTGCACGGGCCCGGGCCAGCCCGAAAGCCCGAGCCCGGCCCGGCCCGCGGGCCGGGCTCGGGCCGGGTTGCACGTATTTTCTCGGGCCCGGGCCGGGCTCGGGCTTGAACAAAAAAGTTCTCGGGCCGCGCCGGCCCGGGTCGGCAGTCAGTTTTTTGTCGTAAATTCTGAATTGTTGATAGCAAAAAGTTTGCTCATTAATCTTTTAGGTTCATTGAAAACAAGAAAAGCGAAGTGAAAAGTCACTACAGTGTCGTTAGAAATAATAACAAAAAGGAGTCTTGCAGTTAGAAAGCCTCCAGGCGGATAAAAGAAAACATATTGACTCCACCAGCAGCGTAGGATAGCGCGCGCAAGAAAACGAGGGCACTCCGGTCGGAGGGCACGAAATGATTGTCGGTTTTCTTTGCTTTTCAAACTAAAAAAGAAGAAAAAACGTGACCTCGACTTTTTACTTTCTGCGGGGGCCTTACTATGCCACCAAAGATAAGCTAACGTACCCTAGATAATTTTTTCGTTCATGCAGCCGTTTGAAGATGCATTAGGATGCAAGATAAGTTAACGTACCCTAATACTTTTTTCGTTCATGCAGCCGTTTGAAGATGCCGTTTGAAGATGCATCCGGGTTCGAAATGACCAATAGAATCGACCTATGTCCTGCCGTGTTACCAACCGTCCAATCAAGAATGGGCGCCCGTGCCCGATATAATTTATCGGGCCCGGGCCGGGCCCGGGCCATGTATCCACCGGGCCGGGTCGGGCCGGGCCTAGAAATTAAAAATTCTGTCGGGCTCGGGCCGGGCCCGGGCCGTGTCTCTACCGGGCCGGGTCGGGCCGGGCCTAGAAATTCCGGCCCGTGCAGTGCTCTACTCCATCTTCAGCCAAGACGAGTCGCACCGCGCGGAATCCCCGCCAGGCGCACTGCGATCGTTCGCGCTCCGCCGCCGCCGCTTTCCCCGACCGCGGCGACGGCTGCGGCAGCGGTCGGCGCAAGCAGCGGTGCTTCTGCCGCTGAGAGAAGCGTTGGCGCGCTCGATGTCACCGCACGGTACCTGCCCCGCCTCCGCCGGGACACTCCGGACACTGTGTCCAACGCTTCCTCGTCCGGTTGCTGGAGCCGCCGATGAACCGGTCGACGAGGAAGACACCGATTCGTGTCATTCGACGTCGCCCCGACGCTGAGATCCACCCTTCTCGACGCGCTGCGTGCTGCTGCTAGTTTCGGCGTGCGGTTTTATTCCATTTTTTTTTTTTTTCGCGATTGTCGAAGACGCGTTCCCGTGATCTCCGACCCGTCCTGTGAGGGCCGCGTCAGTCCTCGCCGACTTGAAACTGACAGGCAGAGCTGAGCGTGCCAAGTTGAGAAGAGTTGCGTCGTTTCTGTGGATCGACGCATCGTGGCTTGTGCCGGTGTCGTTGTGACCTATAGAGTCTTTCTTTACACTCTTGGGTGTGCGTCGTCGTCGTGTTGTGTGCCGAAACACCGGCTGGACCCGTTCAGTGCGAGACATACTTTTTGGCGTAGTCGCGACCATGTGTTTTGTGTTTGTTTACTTACCTCAGCAATAGCGCAAACTATTTTTTTTTAATTCGGTTTTAGACGAGTAATAGCATCTGCTATATGTTGAGCGGGATTGATACATCGTGTTTTGAAGACCTGCCAAGACCTAAGTTCGTTGAACTGTAGTCACCCGTCTTCGAGATTCAAAAGGGGGAGATATTCGACGCCTTCGTTCGTCGACTTCACCGAGTGATTCGACTCGTGCAGCGTGAAGGACGTTGTCTTACTTCGTAACACTTTTTTTTTTTTTTATTCTCTGGATTGAGATCCTCAGCAGCTGTGCGTCGAGCCCGGAAAGGCCCACCTGACAGCGACGCATCGGTGTCTGTGATTCATCCATCGACTCGTGGTGATATTGTTTGAGTAGTCCTCCAACGTCTCTACATTTGTATCTTACGTCGAATTTGTGTCCGCGTCTTCCGCTACGCCGTATCTCCTTTCCGTGCAGCTGCGTCTACCTCGACTTGAAACACGTCCCGACGTTCCGAGTCTTATTTCTTTTCTTTCCTTGCTATGGTTTTTATCTACTCTCGAGGTATTGCTTACTCTCGAGTTTGTTCCTCGTCGCAGGGGTGGTTAGTCTAACACGCTTTTAAAAGTTCGTCCGACATGAAATCCGTCGCCGGTTTCCGGATTGGTCCACTAGCCACGGCGGCGTCTCCGAACGCGAAGATATCAACGTCAATTCGGACGACGTTAGCGATAAGCGAGCGGAGATTACTGCGGTCACTTCCGTGTGCTCCGTAAGTCGTGCGCAGGTCTTCAAAACAGAAGGAAAAGAAGAAACGCATCGGTGTATCTATTCTGACATCGTGAAAAAAAAAAGCTTGTTAGGAAACAAAAACACTACGACCCCGCTCTTATCTACTACCACGGTCACAATCTGTAACTGTCGAATCGACCGGCCGCGTTCGTCGACGACGTCGTCGTCAAAACTGTTTTGCGACGCGACAGGCTTTACGGCATCGGCGAGTTCCGCTGCTTCTTCGAAAGGTCAGAGCGGTGTTGCGGTGGAACGCACACGCCGCGCCATCGATTTTGAGTGGGAACCGTTTCTCTCGTGTTGTTTCGCTGTTCGTCGTGGTCTTCGTCGCTCCGAGCCTCGTGGGGAAAGCCCGAGCAAAAAACAGTGTCCGTCGTCATGGAGGCGTTCAAGCGACGACACCTCTCCGTGCGCGAGGGGCTCGCCAAGAAAGGTTCGGCCCCCAAGAGGAGGTTTTCTGTCTGGTGAGCAGTTCGTTTTCTTGTTCTATATATCCCCGACCATACGTGGGAAGGGTTGTTGCGCCCGCCTGAGATGAATGAGATGCCGCGGTCCCGCCGCTATAAGGCATCGTACAAAATACAGTCTGAAGACACTGTCTGAGGCATGTTTGTTCCTTGTATGACATTCACACCGGTCATACAAACACCGTTTGCAGACATGTTCGAAACATGTATAACAAAAAAAAAAAAATCTTCGAACGTGTCGGCAGATAGTTCTGCCATCATGTCTGCCACGAACGCCGTGTTTTTCGACTGCGACGATAGGTACGATACGTGAGCTCGTTGTTCTTTACAGCGCATGCGCAAGGAGAGCTCCAACTTAATAGACTGGTAGGGGTGGCGTTTTATGAAGTGCGAGATCACCAATACCTGCCAAAGGAATTGTGTATTACTTGGTCCGGGCACGTAGCCAGAAGGGGGGGGGGGGGGGGGGCATGGGGGTGGGCCCCCCCCCCCCCCCCCGAAATCTTCCATTTTGCTGGGACCTCCTCTCCCCCCTCCCCCTCATACAGCATTTTGTCATGGGCGGGCCCCCCTCCCCCCGAAACCAAAATCCTGGCTACGTGCCTGGCTTGGTCCCTTGAAATCATCAGTTTTATACCAGGGTCCACTTTCGGTGGTAATTCAGATGTGAACAATGCGCGTTCGCAACTTTAATCGGCGCTCAAGATGCGCGAACGCAAATGCTCCCGTAGCCTTAAAATTTGACATCATAGTCAAAAAAAAAATGAAAAATTGCTCCCAAGTTTGATTTTTTTCTGAAAACAGCTTCTGGCAGGTGACATTTTCAGCGCTCGCGCGTTATGGCGCGTGATCTTCTCGCTTTCCGGAGTGACGAACGTGCGCGTGCTGGGCTGTGCAGATCGCAAACTGGGTTGTGGTTTTCTAAACTTTGGAACGGATACCTGGAACAGCGCTTCCCGACGTTACAAAGATCAGCGACCAAAGGACTCATCACGTGATTTCCTGCAAGAACGTAACGTTCGCAATAATCAAGACGATTCAAATCGTATAAACAAGCGCCCATCGTCAAATGAACAACAACAAAAAACAGCTGACACGCGTTCTTATATATACAATTAGCGATAAAGGAGGGGAGACGAGGAGAGAGGGCTGGTCCCCTCTCATCCTTTTACTAATCATCGTCCGATTCAACCGCGTTCAGATTGTTTTAGCGTGTATTCATCGGTCGAGGTGGGCCTCCGTAAGTTCTGTGGCGAACCAACACACCTAATCGAAGCCTCTTCGCTTTCCGAAACGTCGTCGTACTCCGACGACGCAAGCTCAGCGGTTGGACGCGAATCAAACAGTGCCTCGGCACTCGTGTCCAGGCTGTTGGGTCCTTACGATTACGTCGAAAAAAAGTGCGCAGGCCTTCCGATGGTCCCCGACAGCTTAAGAAACAGAGGGCGTGGCCCGATCATCCTGTTATCACTCCGCAGCCAATCAGGTAACGGCATTGGCCGATAAGAACGTTGAAGAACCAATCAGAGAGGAGATACGTGAGGATAATAAGCCCCTGCGTTTACTAACCTGTCAGTAAGTATAGGTGATGTTTGGGCAAATTCGAATATAATCACCCCAAAAAGTCATCCCCAAATGTTCGAAAGTGAGTAAACATAATTTCGTCCCCGAGCACGTGCTTGAACGTCGGGTATCGTGCACGAGCCCCACTAGACTCCGTTTAACCATAGGCTGAGACTAGAACCTCCGCCTTCAGCGCGAGCTCGCTGGCTTCCGCGGTGCTTTGGTTGCGCGTGCCTGCGCGTTCACACTTGTTTTAGCAAGGGCAGAAAGCTTGCGCTGAAGGCGGAGCTTCTAGTCTCAGCTTAAGGGTGAACGGAATATAGCCTGCAACTTCGCATTGGAACACTCGATGCTTTTAGACACAGAAGCAGGCCCCCTTCCACGTGTTGCGTGCGGCGTTGCGCAGTATCCTGCCGATGAAGTATATATACAACACTCCCTCTCGACGATTCGAGGCAGGGAATGCATATAACGAAAGTCTCTGCCTTTCTGATTCCGTTTCTGTTGACAAACGCAAGAGCAACACGCGAAGGATCGCTGCTTCTTATTGCCTGTGTGCACTGGCCTTTTCTATTCTTTCGTGGGATTGACTCGAATGGGATCTTCGCTCTTTCTATTTTTGTTAAGTCGGCTGGGGTTACTTACGCGTGAGCATAGTTTTCGTACGTTTCACGCATGGTTAGTAGGAGAGAAAGAGAAAGGAAAGACAAAAGGGAAAATGCTTCGCGGCTCGTCCTCTTATCTTGCTCGCTTTCGAATAGTTTTCCGGGTTCGTATAGGTATGCGATTGGAAGATCACGAAAGTGGAACTACCTATGGTACCGCGGTTTCGTGGACCGCGTCGCAATTTTCCCAGCACGGAGCGAAGCGCTCACGGGGTCTGCATGCCCCCTGTGATAGCGTACGCGTAGGGCCGACGAAACGCCGATTGACTCTCCATGGAACGATATGCCGGTGAGTAACTTTGGAAAAGGAGATGAGAGCGTGCAAGGGCATCGGAGCGCTGAGCTCTGATTGGAAGGATTAGTGGGTAGACGCGAAGTGTCTGTGTCTCTACTCGCTATCACGTTCGAACGCCGGCGTCCGGCCTTGGAGCACCAGACACTGTCCGATGAGCAGACGACAGTCTTGTTCGCCCCGACTGAAGGGAATAGAATGCTTAGTAGAATATCATAGACTACAGTTTATTCACGCGAAATAACAGTGATGTCTCGTTAATATATCAACACATCCGTTTCCTCCCAAAGGTGCCTATAGACCAACTCATGTTTACAAACATACCGAAGCACCCCTAGCGGACGCCACCGGCGCCGCGCATGCCCGATGGAGTGTCGGCAAATATAGCTCGCCGTCGCCCGTAAACAAACCATTGGTATAGGATGTTATCGGCGTCGGTGTGAGTCCCCGTGCTCTTTTTCGCGTTGGAATAGTCGATTCTACGTCTTCCTGGCAATGTCTGACTACTTGAGCGGCCTCAGCGAAAGTAACGAGGCTCGTTACACCACAAAAGTTCGTGTGAATAATGTAACATGCGGCGATTCATTCCGCGTGGACGCCGCAGAAGGTAGAGCTAAAGCCTGATTCACACGCTGAAATTCTGCTCGCTATTTTCAGTCATGACGTCGCTCGGGCTGCAAAAGCGTGAACCGTAGCTGAGATGTCGACGTCGATACAGAAAATCGCAAGGAGAATCGGATCCAGTGAATCAGGCATAACAAGTCGGTGATGGCCACTGGTAACAATTATTAACATATGTTTGTATGTACTGCAGCCGAGCTTATTTATTCCAACCAAGCTTCAAACTTAAAAGTAATTTGTGTCCTGCACTTACTTCTTATCGGAATGACCGGACGTTTGGTCTTCTGGCCGCTGTCGTTTGAACGAGCAGACGACAACAAGCAGAAACTTTTGAGAACAGACGACAGTTCGAACGATCAGGCGGCCGTTCGAACTGAAGACGCACTGAACGTAGTCCGCAGGTGGTCCGTAAAACTTTGCGGTTTTCCCGCGTTCATCTTGGAACAAAACAAATAAATCTGGCGACCACAAGTATCCGTGAATTCAACCCAAAGTGCTTCCCGCACAAGCAATCGTGGTCCGACGGCGTCTCGTTTTCCTTTTTCATGGCCCAATCCACGTTCTTGGATGAACCGAGCAGGCAGAAAACACATGAAAGGTGACCTTCAAACCTTTCCCGAGTTTTTTGGCACAGTCCCTAGTCGCGGTGTTTTGACGAGCTAGAAGGCAGGTTTATGTTTGGTTTCTTTAAAAACAACGCAGGAATGCACGTCTCACATGGTGACTTCCGCCTACAGCCCCAGACCGGAAGCGCGCCCGAAGCGCCACCTACCGCGCCGTTACGTAACAGAGTTGAGTTCGTGTATAGGGTGAGCTGTCATAATAGGAAGACAAAAAACTTTCAGCCTTTCCACTCTGGTGAAGAAGGAAAACGAGCGAAGCTGTACTGTGGTGGGAATGAAGTTATGGCCGGCCGCAAGTCGGCAAGCCAGAGTGGAAAGGCTGGAGAGGTATCCGCTCTGTAAGTACGAGAAGATAAACATTCGTCGTGATTGCCGGCAAGACAGCGGATAGAGAAAAAGACAGCTGGCCTTTGCGTCTTACCAACTAATTCATTTCAATCCAAGCCCGGCGCTCCGATGTCCCCGCTCGCTCTCATCTCTTCGTCCCCCTGATTTTTTTTCTCATCGGAGCTCGCGCTACCGCTCCGCGGTATGCCTTGGAGTGCGCGCCGGGAGCGGTACTCAGCCTGGAACTTCCGACGACAGTCTTACCGCTCATTCACACTGGAAGCAGATCCGCGTTCACAAAGCGGTTGCGAACGCGGTTGTATAAACATCCAGTACAATTGCACGCGCACTTGATGTCATCGAGTTCGCAACCGCTTTACGGTTCCCGCAGAGCGGTTGCGGTTGCGGTTCGCAAAGCGTTCGCAACCGCTTTGCGAACGCGGATCCGCTTCCAGTGCGAATGAGCGGTTACGGCGGCTCTCCTTTCTAATTTCCGAGTGGGAAGAGCATCGCGAAGCGAGCTTGCCCCCCAGGGTCCAATTGGACGACGCCCCGACGCGGCGGTCCGCAAGAGCCAACCGACGATGAAATATGGAGTCCTGGCAGAGGTCTCGCTTAATAAGACCCCCCCCCCCCCCCCCCTCCCCGGCCCGGTCGCGTTTTTTTCTGTTTCATTTCTCTCTCTCTTTCTGATTGGTAGGGTGGTCTCGCACTGTGCAGTGTCGGATACCACGGGCACTTGAGATTAAAGCCCAAAGCGAGTCACGGGCAGCGTGACCCGCAGACCCTCGATGATCTGGACTAGACACGCTCTGCTTGGAACCACTAAACAAAATAAGGTATACGCTTAGTGTATAATCCCAGAGCAGTAAACAGGAGGCGCCTCGGTCGGCTGCTAGTCAGCGCGGCTGGTGGCCAAAAGGGGCGGCTTTGGAAAGGCCATGTCACCGAGCCATAGGACACGAGCGCGGCGTCACAGTTCGGAGAAGGCCGTTCGGAGATTCGAGGTCAGACCCTTTCCGGAATTCAGTGCCATCTGGTGACTCAAATGACAGTTTAACTTTTACCGTACTAATGGCGGCAATGAACCTGTGGTACACTGTACCTGTGGTCTGCAGTATTGTATATGGGGCACCGTCACATTCGCAAGTCAACGGTATATGAGAATGCGCGCGTCACAGTCCAGTTCTTTTTAAATCTTTTTCGGTGTCGATGGCGAAAAAGATGCAACCAGTCAGAACGAAGTGCCAGCCCACATAGACGCCTTGATAAAATTCCATACATCTAGGGGCTTTGAAGCCGATTGTGTGCTACTAACAGACTGACTGGGCCCGAGTTAGAAATGAACGCTATACGCAGCTCTTGCATCCAATGCCTGCTTCACGTCGCGCTAACATCTAGAACGTATTGGCATCGGATCAACTGCTTAGGAGCATCTTTAACTTCTTCCTTCATCACTAAACAGAAGGCCGCCATTAGTATAGCACATATGCCATTTTAGATGATGATGATAGTGGTCAAAGTTGCCAGTCTGCATTCCGGAAAGGGTCTATTCCCCATTAAAGGGGCCCTCCAACAGTATTTGAGCGTCTACTTTTTTTTGCGGTTTCTCCACGCTAGTGGTCCCGGAAACCCAGTGGACAACGAAAGAGTTTAAAAATATTAGCGCATCATATTTTAATTTGACAACTCGGAAACACCTCCTCCGACGGTGGCGCCGCGAGGTGCCGAATGCGCGCGCATGACTGCGCTCCCTTTCACTATACGTCACATTCACTGGGTTTTGTGATTGGCGAGAGCCGTCCCAGAAATTTTGAAGCGGAATAAAGTATATCACACGTTAACCGTCATTATTTCTCTAAAAAGTCGTTTTTATAGAGCTAATAAAGTTGCAAATTAAAGTTCAAAAAGGGCGAAAACAACGCCTCGTCGCTCATGCGCGCCTCCCAGCGGCGGAGTACCTCCTACTCGCCGAAGTGGCTCCGGTGGCGGAGTTGGCGGAGTTGCGGGAGACGAGGCTTCCGCGGCTGTCGAAGCGGACTGAGGCAGAGACGCGTCGCGGCGCTTGCGTGGTGTGTCCTCGTACGGCGCGACGCCCAGCTCCGCATTTACGAATTCGGCGCTCAAAATCCGATAAGCCCAGTAAATTCATCGATGATGGCAACCCGATTCCAAAGCTACGATGGTTGCAGCGAGGCCTAATGGCCGACCGGGCCGACGGGCTATCAACCAAACTCGCGTCCAATTGGACAACCGCTTTGCTCCAATCGCTAAGCTGTTTCATTTTACGTCATGAAGCGCAATGTTTTGCTTATTTAAAGTTGTTTTCTGCAATATTTAATTTGCTAATAACTCACAAAATATTGCGAATTTCTGTAATATTTCTTTTCCTCGGTGTTCCTGCTTTCATGGAGCTCCGTTTCAGCGCGAACTTCAAACCAGTCAAAAAATTGTTGGTGGGCCCCTTTAAGATGGTGCCCCTTGCGAAACCAAACTTCATTGCCCGGTGGGTTTCGGTACCCCATTCCACAGCTTTTTCTGGGCGCCGCCATTTTGGTACCTCATGCAGAGCGGGCGCAACTGGCGGTCGGTAGACGATTTGAAAATACTGCCTTCTGGGCTTTATATATATATATATATATATATATATATATATATATATATATATATATATATATATATATATATATACGGTATGAGGAAGTGTCGGGCGATGACATTTTGCTCTGTCACGGGCTGTTTTAGCATTCTGAAGGGCGGAAAACCATTTCACGGAATTTTAGATAAAACTTCGGATAACTGGCAACAATGGTTTCAAGCACCAAGATGGCTGAAGTGTTGCTACTCTGAAGCGTGGCCATGAAACTATTTTTCTACCTTCGCTAAATGCTGCTCAGAATCACCCCCTAAAGTTAATAACCGAATAAACTCGCCTTAGTTTTTCTTTCTAAGCAATGGCAGTTGGCAAAATAAATTCGAGAAATATGAGCATCGTTCATCTCCTCAACTGCAGAAGCCGAACAAGCGGTCACGTGGCCTGCCTATTCCTATGCCGCCAACGTTAGTCGTTGCCACGCGCTGGGGTCGGCTAGAGCCACTAAATGAGCTGCGCTTATAGAGTATCGGCACTCCGTTCCCCGACATGGTTGTGGGCGCCGCCATTTGGTGCTTGTGCAGAGCAGACGAAACTGCCGATCATCATGGTTCAAAAGTGCGACTTCCTCAGCATTCGATTCGGTGTTAGGAAGCTCATGTAATATTGCTTTGCTCTGTCGCGAACTGTTTAAACATTTGTGGATGACGGAAAAGCGTTTCCTGTGATTTCAGATAAAGCTTCAGATAACTGGTAACCACGATTTTATGGCCAAGTGTCGTTACTCTGGAGCGTAGCTTATTTAGTGGCACTAATCCCGACAATCAAACTGGTCTCACTCAGGACTGTTGGAACTGATAGTCGGAACCAGGATGGAGAATCAAAATCAATATAATTTAAATCGTGATTTAAATCCGAGCAGTTATACTATCCTGATTTAAATCAAACCTTTTCCGCAGAAATAATACCGAAAATACTTTTTATTTATCGTCTGTTGATCATTTGATGCTTTCCGTGCGTATTTGTTTTGTATTTAATATACGACTGAACACGAAGGAAAAGAAGTGTTCCTTAAAGAAAACCGGAGCTTTCAACTTGATTTCTATTTTCCACCTTGTTCGTCAGCTATGTGGCATCCTACTGCTACGAAATCAAAACGCAAAAGAAACAAAAACTAGAAAAGTGATGTCCTATAGCACCAATGCTGGCCGCAAAAAAATTAATAAAATCAAGCGGTATTTTTGTTTTTCTAGTATGGCGGGGATTACGTTTATAAAAAGTTAATTAAACTGTAATTTACAGTCACAGTAGTTCTTTATTCTGCATTGTAAGAACGCCGTCTTCAAACAATTCCGCGTTTGCCCATGCCTGGTGGGAGCAGTGCGCTTGCGTAGAAACCAGGTTCGCGCATGCGTTGCTCAGCGTTGCTTCGACAGCAGCGCCACCTCAACGACGTGGCGGCAGAGCCACGCGTTGGTGTATGTTTGTGAAACATAGCTGGAACTACTCCAAGTCGGTATAAAGGAACCTGAAAAGGGACCTTCTAAACCGTTCGGGGAATCAGAGCTTCTTCGGACCCCGAGAAGACGTCTCTTAGCGAAACACCGAAGTCAACCGGGAAGTGTTCAAGTCTATGCGCAAATAAACATCAGATCGGGAAAAAGAAGAACGTTTAGATGAAGACAGGTTCAAAGCGTCTGTATCTGTCTTTCGATTTTTTTTATATATATTTTAGTTTGATACTGGTTAGAAGTCCCATGGGACCAGAAACCACATTGTTGTGGTGCATGGTCTGCATCTGGGTGCAGAAATATTTTTCGTTATAAAACGGTCAGGACTTCGTGCATATCATTTGTTTTTGTATAATACGAAAAACGTTATCGCACATAACAAAAAAAAAGCAACAAGTTTCTTTGCCTTAGCTCGTGCTAAAGAGCCCTCTTTTATACGGTAGCTTAAATTTTCAATCGGTTTCTCGCTTTCCAAAGCCTTCCGAATTTGTCGTGCGTTAAGTATTTTTTTTTTTTTTTTTTCACCTGAAGAACATAGTTCGCCACTTGGTTACAAATCGATAGGAAATAAATGTCGCGAACGAACCATATACACGCCAAAATATGCACATCTGTAAAAAAAAAAGGGGGGGGGGGGGTCTTTACGGTATAGCTTCAAATCCGAGTAATTATTCAGCCGTATTCATAAATTTCGCGTATATAGCAGTGAGATTCATGCTCCTCTTGGCGGAAAAACTAAAATTATAAAAACAATGGGAGGGTGCCGCAGAGGAACCCGCAACGATCATTATCCCCGAGGCAATGTGCGCCGAATGGAAAGATACAGGCTTTGTCCGCCAGCAGTGGAAAAAAAAAAAAAATTCTGAGGAATTTTTTGTTTTGTTTTTGTTGGGAGTTTTTAAGAAGAGCCACCCTTAATAATTTCACCTCAGGGTCATAATTCGTTTTATATGTAGGATGAACCAAAGGGGACGCTACGAGCCATTCGCAACAAGTTCAGCGCTGTGAAGTCTCTCTGACTTCACGCCGCTGCTCTCTCTCGACGCGAATCTAGTTTGTGTGCTCGGGCAGTGCCCATATACCTTCTGTGGGCACACGCGGGCTTGTTTGTCAACAGTGCCTTCGTCTATACTCCATCTCACAGGTGTCTGCGGTAAAGACAAAGGCACAGGCGCGTACGAGCCTATAGCTCAGCAGAACGCTTGTTTGTACGAACACGCGTACATAGAAGGCACTTCTACCCCTCCGGCCTGAGAATTACAACTCCGAAGCGGGTGAAATGTCTTTATATATGATAATATGATATAAAGGCATTCTTCTCTCTTTTCAAAGCCACGCGCTCGTGTCACACACCTGTGTCTGGCACGTCACTGCGCACCTTTCGAAGGTCCTCTGACCCCTTAATGGCTCCGATGGCGCGTATAACGTATAGCCCCCGCTTCATCGCAAGATGAAACGGAGTATACTTGCTGGCGTCGCGCGCACGCAGCCGAGCTCCCTTATACATTGTCCCCCTAATGGAGAGCTCGTTTCCCAACCGAGGGTACCCGATTACGCGGCCTAAATGCGGCGACGTAATCGGGGCTGGAGGGAGGGTCTTCTGCGCCCTTAGTCGAGCCGGCAGTTTGCGAGCCTTTCGGGGACGACGCGCTATTGAATAAGATGGAAAAAAAAAAAAAGGAAAGAAAAGGGTGACATCGTCGTCGTCGGTCGCGCTAATTCAAAAGGGTATAGTGCTCCGAGTATGAAATTGATCCTTGAACGTCAGAGACCCCGACGACCATTTTTCTTGCATACCTTTATAATGGCAAATAGACCGACTATACTGCTTATATAGAATAGCACGGGCATTGACTCCGCTTTAGAACGGGTACCTCTTTTCTCTCTGGCCGGCGTACAAAATCGGTGATGTGCACACTAGGGTGGCGTATGTATTATGAAGCGTATACCTTTCTTTTTAGCGGTATTTTTCATTTTTAGAAATTCGTCCGTCTCTGCATTTCTCCGCGAAATTTAGCCATGAAAATGATGTCGCGCGACTCAGTCACGTGACGGGATGTCACTGCGTTAAGCCGTGTTGTCTCGTGACACGACGACGTCGCACACGACGACGCCACGTGACGTTAATTCATTCCCTAAAGTCAGCTGGGAAATTACACAATGTGTACTTGACTTCCCGAAACGACTGGTCATTGAAACAAATTTAAACGATCGCTCCTGGAATACTGTAGTATTCTCTGCCATTATAGTACCCTGGAAATAAAGGTCATTGCCAATTTTTTCCCCTAGCGACAAGTACGCTACAAAATCGCTACAGCAATTCACCTTGAATGATGAGTAATACCGCGTTATTTGCCGCTCGCTTTCTTCTCTTAGACACCCAGTATGTGACCGCATGCGTCATTTATTGACCTGACATGAAAACCGTGGCATACCGTTCATTGAAAGAGATCTCCCTTGCACTTTCTCTAGTTCTTTGCACTCCTGACAGTCCGGAAAGAGGTCGAAAGGGCGGCGGCACTGTGTCGAGAGTGCGCGGTTGTACGAGCAGAAAGCTTCCTCACAAGAGAGAAAGAGAAAGGGGGGGGGGGGGAAGAAAAGGGGGGGGGGGGGGGAAATAGAGAAAGTAATGGCGGCCCCCTGCCTGAATCGAGGTCTCAGTTTGTTTTCCTCGGCTGTCTCACCAAGCGGCAGCGGTGTTTAACCTCTAACCCCCCTCGTTTCCAGTGAGCGAGGTTGGCGCAAAACCGAAATCTCCAGAGACCATTGACCCAGAAGCTGCCCTGCTCGGAAGAGCGAACGTTCTTCGAGTGAAGACTATAGCTGGTTCTTCCTCCCGCCTTCCAAGTCTGTACTTCCTATATTTTTGTCTCTCGCGTGAACCTAAAGAAAGCAGACTTTTATAAACTTGGAATCGCAAAAAAAACAACAAAAAAAACAACAGTATTTGTGAAGTGAATGTAAAGGCGCAAACGAGCAGGTTTAGATTGAACATGACATAAACCCCGAGACTGCAGACAAAAACCGACACGAACACTAAAAGGTCTCGAGACCTTTAAGTGTTCTTGGCGTTTTTTGCCTGCAGTCTCGGGTTTTTTGTCATGCTCAGTATTTGTTTTGATTGAGAGTCCCGCGGGTTCAATCAACACCACCTAGAATAATCAAAGCCTGTACACTAGAATTTTGACGTCATCACAGTGATCACCGAGCGAAGCAAGACACAGATTGGATACGAGTGTTGCGTCAGTGCTCGGCTGGGCTTCGTGTCCAATCAGCGCGCCGAAGGACGTTCGGCTTCGGGCTCGATCGGGTCCAATTACCGAGCTGGCGCCATCCGACTGTGATGACGTTTCTTGGAGGCAGAGTGGGACCCGAGTTCAATCCCCACCTCCTCCCGTTTCGACCTGGATGAGCATATACCGGCGTGCGGTCGTGTATCACTACTACGTGATGCACGTTAAAGACCCCTAGGCTAGCGGTTGTACTGCACTGGCTATATTTCTTATCTACAGCTGAGAGAGAAGTCAGGCAATTTAAAAAAAAACTAACTTCAGGGGTTTTTTTTTGATTTTACAGCAAATTTAGTGGCGTTTTTTGGGGGGGATATAGCCCCGGCACACTTGTGGTTCGCGTATATTTGTTAATTTTATTAATCGTCATTCTTTTATCGTAAGAGTGAAATACGTCTGACAGTGCTATGAGTGACCATTTCCAGAAGATGGCGCGTATATTTGATTTCGCAAATACACCCGCCGACTATATATAGTTCAGAGCCGAAAGTGGTCAGGGGCTATTTGCACACTGGCGCCACCACGTTTCAACTCTCGCGAGAAAGAGCGACGAATACGATTGCCGTGGTAGATTTACGCACTTTACGCCTTATATTTAAGTGTGTTGTTCACGTGGCATGTTCATAGTGGCGTGATATATCTCCCACTTACGATCTAGCACGAACGACTATCTTGACGGTGGAGGGATGGAGTTATTCAGCTGAAGAAACGATGGGCGTGGCTTATTTGCTTCACGCTTGAGTTCTTCGGCGTTCTTATCGGCTAATCCCGTAACTGATTGGCTGCAGATGGATAAGAAGATGCTCTGGAGTCGAAACGCCATCTTACTTTCGGTGACCGTTCGGTGCCTTCACGCGAAGAACATGGAGGCGTATAGTACGCGTCACGTCTTTCCACACTGGCTGGCCGCATTATGTAATGTGTACGCAGCATCGAGGCAACCTGGCCTTGCCCGCTTTGAAGCCAGCAGAAGGCAGCGTATGACAACGTGCACACGAGTTACGACGACTCACTATACGCACGATTCTGAGCCGGGCCTTTTATCCCCCTTTAATGTTTCCGTTCGTGCACGCGTCACAACGCACCAAGTGACAAGTGCCCCGTTCTTCGCCACTGCCGTCTGTGGGGCGTTACGTGTCGTACGTACACGAGGAAAGACGGTATGTCGCACCCGGGCCAAGAGGTTTCCTTTATATTGTCCAGAAAGCAAGAAACATGCAAACACAGACGCTGGCAAAACTTCCTCGAGCACTAAGCGGTTTCTGATCGTTCCGTGTCGACTGTCTGCTTTGGCATATACGCCTTCCGAAATGATCGACTGCGCAATGTTGTCGTTTTCCCGCATCTGGATAAATATTTTTTTTTTGTCTGTTGACGTTGGGGTGACAACATGATGACTTCCATTGCGTGGAGAGTTAGTTCTTAGCCGATAGTCATCGACAAATTAAGGAACGCGGGGCGGGGCTTATTGTTTTCACGTTATTGCCGATATGGGCCTTCTTAGAAGTCCATGAGTTTATACTGCATCGTGATCCACTTGGAGCCATAATCATTAAACTTTTTATAATCAATTGAGCCTATCAAAAGGGCTATCCGTATCAGCATCTCTAAACGAATTGCGATCTTTCTTAGCCACTGACGCGGCGTGGCCGTTGGGGCGCTATTCCTGTCGTTAGATAACCTGCTGGAACAAAAATGGATTAATAATAGTTTGGTGCGTCGTGGAGAAGTATATCACACAAAAGCACTTGAGAGTTTGTCACTAAAACTCGAGGAAATGAAATGAAACCTTCGTGCGATAAAGGTACTTGGAATTAAAAATACTTCGTTTTTATTTCGGTAGGATTTAACCACCCCGCGGACATGTTGCTCCCAGTTGGGAACTTACGGGTCGTTTCTCGGCAGTCAAGTACGTCTGTTTCAGTCTGCCAACAACAATGCAACCATAGCTTGTCAACAGCTTTTTACGGGCAACTATACAGACTCTAAAAGAAGAAAGAAAAGGAAAATTGCTCTTCGAGCTACGTTTTAAACTCGGTCGTAAAAGTCCTACAGGAAGTATTTATTGTTTTTGTTGTCTTTTTTATCGAGCAAACTTCTCGTTCAAATCTCGTTTACAATCTCCGCCGCTTCCCCGAAAAATGCACAAATAAAAACTAAATGTGATGGAAGAAACAAGTAAAAACATAACGATATAAAGCGTAGAAAAAAAGGGAGGATTGATAAAATGACATACAGACGAACTTTTTTTGTTGTTGTATGCTGCGCAGTTATTTTACGCTTGGTCTCGCGACCTGCTTTCTTGGATCGACCGGCTTGGTGGGTCGGTAGTAAATCTGCGCGTGCCTCGAAAAAATAAATAATACAACTTTTACCATCCTGTTATTTTTCATCTCGTGGTTCCTTGCATATAGGTTGCGTTTACCCAAGGAAAACAGTTCATTTATGAAGACAAAGGAATAACAGTCCGCCGAAAAAAAAAAAAAAACAGGCAGCAAGTTTATCGTTTTATGTTGATGTTCGCATTTTATGACTGCCTTCGTGCAGATGTGCCATCTCTGTAACAACAGCGCCCCCGTATTTAAAACGTAGTCAACACTGATCGCGTTTGGATAGCACCCGCGAAAATTAATATGCACCTGCGTCACGTTACATTGTAGTTACATAACTGTCAACTTTCTTTTAAAGAAAAATAATAAAGAAATTTACCGGGAGATTACACGGTGAAACAGTGGAAGCTTTTTGAAGAGAAACAGCTGGTATAAAGTAGGTTCTCTTTTTATATGTACTACCTACATATATTCTTGCTGCACATAGAAAGGCCGTTTTTAAAGAGTAGGAGTGTTCGAGACACCAGGCGACGTTTATTAAAATCTAAGAACAGAGACAGCAGCTTGTTCCCGTCCCCCAACTTCCGGAACTTTGTGCAGTCTCTGCGCCGACACCGTCGACGGCATCTCTAACTCTACGGTCTTTTTATTTTATTTTCGAGCACACCCGTTTCATACCGGGCAGCACTGACGCGGGGCGCTTTTGGAACATCCCTTCACAACCTTCGTCTAATCTCATTCATCTCTCTTTCTTTCCTGAACACTCTTATAAAGTTGTAAAGAGCATGCGGTCTCGTGTTTTTGTTGTTATTTCTTGGGTGTATTTTGAGTTTTTATTCGATTGTAAAATGGGTAAAACCAAGAGTTTTTTTTTTCTTCTTCTTAGGTTGTTGTCTGTGTGTTATTGTTTACGGTGCCGGACGACGAGCCTCCAAACTCTTTTACAGATTCTTTTCTGGGCCTCCCCTTCTCCAATCTTATGAAAAATGAGTTATTGTATTGTATTGCATATCGTATAGCAGTCGCCGTCATATTACTATGCTACCACCCTGATAATGTAAGTATGCTTTCGCTACATAGTTTCTCAACTCTCTGACTTGCGAGAATTTTCATTCTGCCCGATTGCGGTGAAGGCTCACCCTGCACGGAACTTCAATTTAGAAAAAAAAAAATAAGGAAGAACCACAAAAAAGAGGTGCTGTGGAGATTACGCTGAGTTTCCGGCTGTACTCGGTTTTATATATAGCCGTGCAGGATGGACGTGAACGTTGCATTCCAGACGAGCTACAAGTCTCGCCCATTAGCCAACTCGTCTGTACAGTTGCGGCGTGCATCTAACAAGTGTGTAATCATCATCGAACGCTCGGTCGCTCCTTCAGTTTTATTTATTTTCTGCGCCGTTTTTCGTTAAAAAAAAGAGGGGGGGGGGAGGAGGAGGAAGAGGGGTAAAAGGGGGGGGGGGTAGGGTGCAAGCCATTAGGTAGGGTGATATATGTGCGCGGTGTCGTTAATCACCGTTGGCCACCTGGGACGCTTCCGCAAAGTTGTGGCGCTCGCCAAACGACACTTGCCTGCCTGGGAATCAAACATGTACGGAACCGGGAAAGGTTGTTAATATCTCGTTAACGCCAGCCGGAAATCACGCCGAACATCACGCACGATCCTCTATCTCTCTCTCTCTATCTGTCTTTTTATCTTCCTCTTACTCTCACCCTCTGGTTCTCTTTCTCTCCCTCTCTCTCTCTGTGTGTAATTTATTTCGGTCGAACCGAATGCCTGTGCACCCGCGCAATTCATGAGGCACCGCTATGTTTTTGTATGCGAATTAGATTTTTTGATAGCCATTCGTTTCGGTCTCGTTAGCTTGATTGGGAACTCGGCGCTGATTAGAGGAACCGCGAGACACTCTTCCGGAATTTTGAATCGAAACGTCTAGTATAGTATTTCAAAGCAAACTAAATAACTTAAAAAAAAAACTGTAAGAGACAGGGAAAGCGTATTCGGTGGGCCATGTCGTTAATTCGTTGGAAGAGCGCGGATTTTACACTCGACATTTTCAGTGAGACCGCCCACGCGCTGGGACTAAACAAAGAGAAACGGAAGGAGAAGAGGAGATGAAAGCGCGTGGTGACGTCAGAACGCCGAGCTCTGATTGGAAGAATTAGTGGGTAGACCTAAAGCAATTGCTGCGTTCGTCTCCACTGAACGCGTCAAACGCGTTCGAATCCGAGAGTCAAACGCCGGACGTCGGCGTTCCGCGTCCTAACGCGTTCGACGAATGCAGCGGAGACAAACGCAGCGATAGGCGGATACGCAAGTTCGTCTGCTTGTTTTGCAAGGGTTGTGGTGACATCAGAAAGACGCCGAGCTCTGATTGGAAGAATTAGTGGGTAGACCTAAAGCAATTGCTGCGTTTGTCTCCACTGAACGCGTCAAACGCGTTCGAATTCGAGAGCCAAACGCCGGACGTCGGCGTTCCGCGTCCTAACGCGTTCGACGAATGCAGCGGAGACAAACGCAGCTATAGGCGGATACGCAAGTTCGTCTGCTTGTTTTGCAAGGGTTGTGGTGACGTCAGAAAGACGCCGAGCTCTGATTGGAAGAATTAGTGGGTAGACCTAAAGCAATTGCTGCGTTTGTCTCCACTGAACCGCTTCAAAACGCGTTCGAATCCCGAAGCCAACTCGGCGTCGGCGTCTATTTCTTGGGTGTATTTTGAGTTTTTATTCGCTTGTAAAATGGGTAAAACCAAGAGTTTTTTTTTCTTCTTCTTAGGTTGTTGTCTGTGTGTTATTGTTTACGGTGCCGGACGACGAGCCTTCGAACTCTTTTACAGATTCTTTTCTGGGCCTCCCCTTCTCCAATCTTATGAAAAATGAGTTATTGTATTGTATTGTATATCGTATAGCAGTCGCCGTCATATTACTATGCTACCACCCTGATAATGTAAGTATGCTTTCGCTACATAGTTTCTCAACTCTCTGACTCGCGAGAATTTTCATTCTGCCCGATTGCGGTGAAGGCTCACCCTGCACGGAACTTCAATTTAGAAAAAAAAAAAAAGAAATAAGGAAGAACCACAAAAAAGAGGTGCTGTGGAGATTACGCTGAGTTTCCGGCTGTACTCGGTTTTATATATAGCCGTGCAGGATAACAGTGAACGTTGCATTCCAGACGAGCTACAAGTCTCGCCCATTAGCCAACTCGTCTGTACAGTTGCGGCGTGCATCTAACAAGTGTGTAATCATCATCGAACGCTCGGTCGCTCCTTCAGTTTATTTATTTTCTGCGCCGTTTTTCGTTAAAAAAAAAGAGGGGGGGGGGGAGGAGGAGGAAGAGGGGTAAAAGGAGGGGGGGGGGGGTAGGGTGCAAGCCATTAGGTAGGGTGATATATGTGCGCGGTGTCGTTAATCACCGTTGGCCACCTGGGACGCTTCCGCAAAGTTGTGGCGCTCGCCAAACGACACTTGCCTGCCTGGGAATCAAACATGTACGGAACCGGAAAAGGTTGTTAATATCTCGTTAACGCCAGCCGGAAATCACGCCGAACATCACGCACGATCCTCTATCTCTCTCTCTCTATCTGTCTTTTTATCTTCCTCTTACTCTCACCCTCTGGTTCTCTTGCTCTCCCTCTCTCTCTCTGTGTGTAATTTATTTCGGTCGAACCGAATGCCTGTGCACCCGCGCAATTCATGAGGCACCGCTATGTTTTTGTATGAGAATTAGATTTTTTGATAGCCATTCGTTTCGGTCTCGTTAGCTTGATTGGAAACTCGGCGCTGATTAGAGGAACCGCGAGACACTCTTCCGGAATTTTGAATCGAAACGTCTAGTATAGTATTTCAAAGCAAACTAAATAACTTTAAAAAAAAAACTGTAAGAGACAGGGAAAGCGTATTCGGTGGGCCATGTCGTTAATTCGTTGGAAGAGCGCGGATTTTACACTCGACATTTTCAGTGAGACCGCCCACGCGCTGGGACTAAACAAAGAGAAACGGAAGGAGAAGAGGAGATGAAAGCGCGTGGTGACGTCAGAACGCCGAGCTCTGATTGGAAGAATTAGTGGGTAGACCTAAAGCAATTGCTGCGTTCGTCTCCACTGAACGCGTCAAACGCGTTCGAATCCGAGAGCCAAACGCCGGACGTCGGCGTTCCGCGTCCTAACGCGTTCGACGAATGCAGCGGAAACAAACGCAGCTATAGGCGGATACGCAAGTTCGTCTGCTTGTTTTGCAAGGGTTGTGGTGACGTCAGAAAGACGCCGAGCTCTGATTGGAAGAATTAGTGGGCTAGGACCTAAAGCAATTGCTGCGTTTGTCTCCACTGAACGCGTCAAACGCGTTCGAATCCGAGAGCCAAACGCCGGACGTCGGCGTTCCGCGTGCCTAACGCGTTCGACGAATGTAGCGGAGACAAACGCAGCTATAGGCGGATACGCAAGTTCGTCTGCTTGTTTTGCAAGGGTTGTGGTGACGTCAGAAAGACGCCGAGCTCTGATTGGAAGAATTAGTGGGTAGACCTAAAGCAATTGCTGCGTTCGTGTCCACTGAACGCGTCAAACGCGTTTGAATCCGAGAGCCAAACGCCGGACGTCGGCGTTCCGCGTCCTAACGCGTTCGACGAATGCAGCGGAGACAAACGCAGCTATAGGCGGATACGCAAGTTCGTCTGCTTGTTTTGCGAGGGTTGTGGTGACGTCAGAAGACGCCGAGCTCTGATTGGCTCTGACTGAAGGATAGTGGGTAGACCGCAGGGCAGCTTACTTTGAGGTCTACCCCACTATCCTTCAATCAGAGCTCGGCATCTTTCTGTGACGTCACCACAACCCATGCAAAAGAAGCAGACGAACTTGCGCCATAGCTTTAGGTCTATAGGCTCTGGGCAGGGTCCCAGAGAGCGCCACCGTCGGTTGGTCATCAGCGCCACCGTGGCCAAATGAGGCGACACTGGGACGGCTAAAATCGGCAGCGCCCCCGGCATACCCTTGGGAGATTACGTTATTACGAACTCCGAGCGCTGTGTTGTCGCGCATTACACTACCGACTATTTTAAGAATCTATCAAACGTTAAATATATAAATGTGCATCCGTGTGTGGTTGTGTCGTTCTAGCATTAGGGAGTTTTAGTGGGTGCCTTCCTCGATAGGTAAAGACAACCCGAAATGGAAGCTAATATTACGGTCAAACATAACTTATAAGTGAAAGCAAATAAACAAAGACAGTGTTTTTTGTGTTTTTTTACGTTGTTTGCGCGCGCTTGAAGATAACAAAAGCGAACACTTCGTCCTGCTTCCCTCCTCTACAAAAGCGCACTTCAAAAGTGGGTCAAACTCGCATCCTCTGAAGACTGCTTTCGGGACAGATCCGGCACCTAACGTCATGGACATTCCCACAAGGCCTGTAAGCGCGTGCACAGGCCTTGTGTTGGGTAAACACTGAGGTGTGGGGACAACAAACGGGATAGAGCGCCTCGCCGATAGTGACATCACTGAATATCACATCCTGCGGCGCGCCTTAGGCGCATTGTTTAACTACAATTCATATTCCCTATACGGGGAGTTCACTATAAACGAACTTCAGACACGGATATGAGTGAATGGATAACAAAGAGAACCCGCATAATAGCCACGGCACGTCACCCTGCACGCAGTTAGTTTCCTGTCCTGTTCTCTGCTTATCAATGTTCGCTTACAGACAGTGTTCGCGAGAGCAATAAGCGCCAAACTGACAACAGAAAGAAAAAAAACCTTGACGTTTTGCCCTGGCGGGGTCAATATACAAAAAGCAAAACAAAAATGTCTACTTTTTTGTGTGTCCACTTCTCATTTTCTTCTATTTGTTATTTCTTGACACTTAAGTCTGCATTGTTCTCGTAGGTCGTTTCCCGGTCTGCTTGCGCCTCCGGGTGGCATCTCTACTTCCGTAAAACCACACCTTTGGTTTGAGGATTTTTTGGGGCGCCTTTGGGAAGGCGAGGGGAGAAGCTTCATTGTACGAACTTTCGGCTGAAATATGAGTCACAGTCGGCAAGAAAGCGATATTTTCACGAGCTCAATCTAAGTCACCGTAGCTAATCGGAGCTAGCAACAGGATTCGGTTGCTCGAAAGAATGTTCACGTTTCCTCGTGCCACGCCCACCCCACTTCATACCGAAAAACTCGGAAAATGGCGGAATGTCAAAATGTATTTAAGATAATGAGTACAAGATACTCGGAATTGTAATTAAGATAGAGTATTAAATACTCTCTATCAAAGGTATTTGCAAGATACCAAGATACTCCAAAAAGTATTTAAGATACAGTATCTTGAGTAGAGTATTTGAGATAGGCACAAGTCTGATATATATATATATACTATCAATTAATAGAACGCCGTTAAGAGTACACGAGCTCCACGGTGCTTTACTTGATTTGCGGGATCCCTTTTTCGAGAGCTGCATGCTGTTGCGTGACAGTCATGCATGAGTCGCGAAGCACTCGTGTAAGAAGCCCTTAACAGCCTGTCAAGCGGAGCCCATGCCAAGGAAGACGCGCAGAGTCAGTCTGATTACAGAGAAAGTTGTAGCATTACGCGTGGTATATACTCACTCACACTTTAAAAAAAAAAATGCGGGGTGCGGGTGGCGTTCGTATCGGCAATGCTGCAATCTCATTGGCTAAGGAGTGGTAATGAGAGGCTGCGTTTCTGAACTTGTCTTTCACCATGTACAACTTCCCATAATCGCCTCCTACGTACCGCCACCTTTGTTTACTAAAGCGTAGATTATAGGTTATGGACATGCGCAGTAGGCTCCTTCGGTGCAATTTCGTTCGCCGAGCATGCGTCCACAACCCACGACTGGTTATTAATCGCCTGGGGCAACTTGGGTCGTGCGACCACGTGCGAGGCCTTCTTTGAAATAACTCCTAAGATGAAGGTTGCTGAAATGTTACTGCGTGATATGCCCAGTTCCGACACAGTGATAGCATTAAAGGCTGGTTCACACAGCACCGCTTTCTTACGTTTTCTCACGTCGCCGAAACATTCGATCGTGTCTCGATTGTTGCGTACCGTGGCGATCTCCGTGAATTGGTGTAGCCACGCTTGATATGAAGCGCGGATGTCCCGGTCAGTTGTGGCGTAAGCAGACCTAAGCTTTCGGAACGGAGCGTAACGTAAGCAAACGGGATCTGTAGGAAGCAGCCTCTAAGGTGGTCATGATACGATATCGGGTTAGAATGTTTATGATTTTTCAGATGTGTACAGGTCCTAGTCTGGCCCGAAGGTATTTCTTTCAGTCTTGCCTTCGCAAAGCTTGATGACGTAATTGTGGGATCAGAACCTCCCGCCTGGCGACCGTCGAGCGTGGCTCATGGATTGGACACAAGAACTGCGTAAGCACCCCACTATCCTTCAATCAGAGCTCGGCATCTTTCTGTGACGTCACCACAACCCATGCAAAAGAAGCAGACGAACTTGCGCCATAGCTTTAGGTCTATAGGCTCTGGGCAGGGTCCCAGAGAGCGCCACCGTCGGTTGGTCATCAGCGCCACCGTGGCCAAATGAGGCGACACTGGGACGGCTAAAATCGGCAGCGCCCCGGCATACCCTTGGGAGATTACGTTATTACGAACTCCGAGCGCTGTGTTGTCGCGCATTACACTACCGACTATTTTAAGAATCTATCAAACGTTAAATATATAAATGTGCATCCGTGTGTGGTTGTGTCGTTCTAGCATTAGGGAGTTTTAGTGGGTGCCTTCCTCGATAGGTAAAGACAACCCGAAATGGAAGCTAATATTACGGTCAAACATAACTTTAAGTGAAAGCAAATAAACAAAGACAGTGTTTTTTGTTTTTTTTACGTTGTTTGCGCGCGCTTGAAGATAACAAAAGCGAACACTTCGTCCTGCTTCCCTCCTCTACAAAAGCGCACTTCAAAAGCGGAACAAAAAACGCACCCCCCCCCCCCCTCTCTCTCATCCTTACCCACCCTTTTTCTCCAACTGAATCATCCCGCATGAATAGCTGACCTCATTTTAACGATCAGTTTGTTTTCCAGTCCTCTCGTCGCCGTGTTGAAGACGATTGTGGTGTCCGACAAATGTGTTTTTTGTGCAAGGTGGATGTAGTTTGGACGGTGTCGTACGCAGTTGCTCGGCGCATTCGATTCTCGTGCTGTCGATTAAATGTGCTGTTCACTTTATATAGATCAGAAATAAACGCCGCATGGATAACCCTTTCTCGTGGGGTAAGTACATTTTTTTTTTTTTTTTTATTTCTTGGATAGACTTTTCTCGCAGCAGGGACGAAGTTAGGACCGCTTAGACACGGGTCGAAATAGAGCAACCATCTTGAGGCAGTCACGCGATCATGCTAAATGCGCAAACGACAGTTCGTTCAGCAATCGGCGAAGCGGAGAAAACGCTTACTTCGGTTTTCGGTAACTACGATCAAATGTCCACAGAACGTCGTTCAATCAAGATGTGTCCGCGGAGCAGAGAGCAATGGAAGTGACAAAGGACTGATCTGATTCTAGAGTCATCGCATCGAATCCAAAGACCACGCCGGGCTTCTAGCGCATATTAATTCCAAATATGGAGTCAAGTAGCGCATTTAGAATTGCATCTCAAGTCAGGCAATGTGAACGGAATGCTTATTTTACACTCTTTATGACATTTATTTATCTCCGACGGCGGTGTATTTTCCACGGTTTCGACGGAAACCTGCGGAGTTTCACGTCTGCTAGGATTCTAGGTTGCGACAGTGCGGTACGCAACATGCCTACAACTTCGGTGTTGCTCTTCTGCGACATCCGATAGCAATGTTAAGAATGAAAGACCAAAAAAGCACAGAATCAACACCTTCAATTGATGCGTGAACAGCCCCACGAGCAAGCAGGTTGGCGAAAGGGCCTTCTCAGTGTTGCAAATATTTTGAGCTAGATGGCGCAACGTGTCACACCAAACTCCCGGAGGGTATACCCACCAATCATTTCAACCAGAGCTCGGCGTTCTGAAGTCCCTGCACGCTCTCGTCTCCTCTTCTCCTTCAGTTTCTCGGCGCGTAGCTTGGTTCGCGTTGTGAACGGACGCTCGCTCCGTCCTCGTACTTGTTATTCGCTTGAAGAAGAAAAAAAAAAAATGACACGAGTGTGGGCGACGCGGTGCTTGCGGAAACAGGGAGGACGTGTTTCTTTCGCTCGCGGCGTTTGTGTCGAACGAGGACAGCGATGCAGTAAACGCAAGAATTGACGAGACAAAGAAAGCAGCGCCGGACTGCAGAATATGCGAACACGACGTAAACAGGCTTGCCACTCAGCGTAATGAGATTTGCGAACTTAAAATTGAATTTCTTTTTCTCGCGTCTTCTTACTTTGGTTTGGGGTTTAGTTAAAAGCGTGACGTGCTTCGTTAAAAATATAAATAAAAGTTATAGAAATCTGGAAACCGCGCAAGTGACGAGTGAATAACTAATGTATAAAAATATTCGTATTATTTTTATTTATTTTTTTATTTTAAGGGTTTTAAGACCGAATTCATACCACATGCGAAAAAATATTTTTATTGTCTTTTCATGTTAACCGAAGTAAAGTACCCGAGTTATTTTTTTAATAATTTCATTTATATTGCAGTACACATACTTCTTCTGTAACGCCTCTTTGTCTGAACTTAATATTTTAATATCAGCGAACCTCTGTTTGCGTGAATCTTTCGTCAAAGTAAACAACCAGCGCCCCTGTCTTGCGTGATCCGAGAGGGGCGCTGTCAATCACGTATATCTTTATTGATAAATTTCTTAATAATATATATCAGTGTTGGACAAAATACTCGATAAAAGTATTTAAGTTAAGTTACTAAATACCTGCGTCATAAAGTATTTAAAATACTACTTAAGTTACTTTCACTGTAAAGTATCTTGAGTAGAGTACAGATACTTAGAAATGTATTTCAGTTACTTTTGAAGATACTTCCGCATTGCTTAATTTGTATCGACGTCATTGACAACGAAAGTTATTTAGCTACGCAAATCAGGGTTACCAGAATGATTTTTAGCACGCAACAACAACTTTATGCAGTCCGACTATAAAGAGCAAAATATTGTCACGAATGATAAATGATGACGCGGCGAATAACTGAGGAAACTAAACGTTTAATGGGGCGAACTTGTTCCCAAAACAAAAGAGAGAAAGGCTAGCGTCGCAGGCGTCGATGTCAGCGAAACAGCAGGATCGACCGCTGGGACGAGACTGACTCCGGACCGCCACTCGGAGCACCTTTTGTACCCGCGTGGGTTTCTGGAACATTCGGCGTAGAAAGTTCGGCGCGTAGAACTTTCGTAACTCAATCAGTACGACAAAATTCTCGAACTTACCAGAATGTCAAGTTGAAGGAATAATAAAAGAGAAGTCCGCTTTCTGGTATCGAACCCGGAGCCTCCGCGCGAGAGCCAAGCGCGGTAACCATCCGGCCACGCGCTCGCTGGGCGACGCGCGTGGCAGTATCACTGATAGATGTTACAAAACATTTCTGGGACAACAAGAAAGAGGTCGCTTTAGCTATTGGGGAGGAGATCAGACCGTGGCACCCCAAGCGGTTAACTTTAGAACTAGATGGATGAGGACAACAAATACAATGGCTCAGCGCTCGGCTGACTTAACCGAACGCGGCGTCAGCGTTCGGCTGGAGTTCGTGTTCTCCGGTGAGGGGGAGGAGGGGCTCTTTTGTTACCATTCCGGCCTGCATGAACGATGCAGCATGCACGGTCCTCAGCTAAGCACAAAAGCCAAGTGGGTCAAACTCGCATCCTCTGAAGACTGCTTTCGGGACAGATCCGGCACCTAACGTCATGGACATTCCCACAAGGCCTGTAAGCACGTGCACAGGCCTTGTGTTGGGTAAACACTGAGGTGTGGGGACAACAAACGGGATAGAGCGCCTCGCCGATAGTGACATCACTGAATATCACATCCTGCGGCGCGCCTTAGGCGCATCGTTTAACTACAATTCATATTCCCTATACGGGGAGTTCACTATAAACGAACTTCAGACACGGATATGAGTGAATGGATAACAAAGAGAACCCGCATAATAGCCACGGCACGTCACCCTGCACGCAGTTAGTTTCCTGTCCTGTTCTCTGCTTATCAATGTTCGCTTACAGACAGTGTTTGCGAGAGCAATAAGCGCCAAACTGACAACAGAAAGAAAAAAAACCTTGACGTTTTGCCCTAGGCGGGGTCAAATATACAAAAAGCAAAACAAAAATGTCTACTTTTTTGTGTGTCCACTTCTCATTTTCTTCTATTTGTTATTTCTTGACACTTAAGTCTGCATTGTTCTCCTAGGTCCTTCCCCGTCTGCTTGTGCCTCCGGGTGGCATCTCTACTTCCGTAAAACCCCACCTTTGGTTTGAGGATTTTTTGGGGCGCCTTTGGGAAGGCGAGGGGAGAAGCTTCATTGTACGAACTTTCGGCTGAAATATGAGTCACAGTCGGCAAGAAAGCGATATTTTCACGAGCTCAATCTAAGTCACCGTAGCTAATCGGAGCTAGCAACAGGATTCGGTTGCTCGAAAGAATGTTCACGTTTCCTCGT
Source organism: Ixodes persulcatus (assembly GCA_013358835.2). Classification (NCBI taxonomy): domain Eukaryota; kingdom Metazoa; phylum Arthropoda; class Arachnida; order Ixodida; family Ixodidae; genus Ixodes; species Ixodes persulcatus. The sequence goes on from JABSTQ010011397.1 coordinate 1,127,900, forward strand.
GCCACGCCCACCCCACTTCATACCGAAAAACTCGGAAATGGCGGAATGTCAAAATGTATTTAAGATATGAGTACAAGATACTCGGAATTGTAATTAAATAGAGTATTAAATACTCTCTATCAAAGGTATTTGCAAGATACCAAGATACTCCAAAAAGTATTTAAGATACAGTATCTTGAGTAGAGTATTTGAGATAGGCACAAGTCTGATATATATATATATACTATCAATTAATAGAACGCCGTTAAGAGTACACCAGCTCCACGGTGCTTTACTTTATTTGCGGGATCCCTTTTTCGAGAGCTGCATGCTGTTGCGTGACAGTCATGCATGAGTCGCGAAGCACTCGTGTAAGAAGCCCTTAACAGCCTGTCAAGCGGAGCCCATGCCAAGGAAGACGCGCAGAGTCAGTCTGATTACAGAGAAAGTTGTAGCATTACGCGTGGTATATACTCACTCACACTTTAAAAAAAAAAATGCGGGGTGCGGGTGGCGTTCGTATCGGCAATGCTGCAATCTCATTGGCTAAGGAGTGGTAATGAGAGGCTGCGTTTCTGAACTTGTCTTTCACCATGTACAACTTCCCATAATCGCCTCCTACGTACCGCCACCTTTGTTTACTAAAGCGTAGATTATAGGTTATGGACATGCGCAGTAGGCTCCTTCGGTGCAATTTCGTACGCCGAGCATGCGTCCACAACCCACGACTGGTTATTAATCGCCTGGGGCAACTTGGGTCGTGCGACCACGTGCGAGGCCTTCTTTGAAATAACTCCTAAGATGAAGGTCGGCTGAAATGTTACTGCGCGATATGCCCAGTTCCGACACAGTGATAGCATTAAAGGCTGGTTCACACAGCCACCGCTTTCTTACGTTTTCTCACGTCGCCGAAACATTCGATCGTGTCTCGATTGTTGCGTACCGTGGCGATCTCCGTGAATTGGTGTAGCCACGCTTGATATGAAGCGCGGATGTCCCGGTCAGTTGTGGCGTAAGCAGACCTAAGCTTTCGGAACGGAACGTAACGTAAGCAAACGGGATCTGTAGGAAGCAGCCTCTAAGGTGGTCATGATACGATATCGGGTTAGAATGTTTATGATTTTTCAGATGTGTACAGGTCCTAGTCTGGCCCGAAGGTATTTCTTTCAGTCTTGCCTTCGCAAAGCTTGATGACGTAATTGTGGATCAGAACCACCCGCCTGGCGACCGTCGAGCGTGGCTCATGGATTGGACACAAGAACTGCGTGAGCACTCGACTTCGGCTTGTAACAATCAATACCTCGGCGGACACTCGAGTAGTGGCTCGACTCCAACCACTGCGGTGATGAGAATAGCCGAACTCTAACAATGGCTGGATCTCAGTGCGTGGGCTCTACTTTGCCAACCCCAGCGCTTGGCTACGATTACCGTTGGCGGCATTGGATAGGCACCAGGCGTCGTGGCCGCGAGCTGGTACGAGCAGTGCGCCTGCGGTGCGATGGTGGCGCTGTGCTAAAACCATCGGCTTCGCGCGCTGCCCCGTAAAAAAATGTGTAGCCTCTTTTTTTTTTTTCTTTTCGTTTTTTCGAGGGTGTACCCCGTTTCCCGGGGTGCGGATGTCCGAATTGTGTATGCCTCTCTTCCGTTCCCGCGTCCCTCGTAGCTCGAGAGTGCAGGCACGTACCGCCTAGATGTTCTCTGTCGGCGCGCTTTGAAATTCGCTTCCGGGACTCGGGGTCTGCTGCTATGGGACACGTCCGCATCGGGACCGTCGCCACAGGACGTCCGGCATGTTACCCGAAAGCTCGAGCCGAATGGGTAAAAACTGGGTCTTTCTTTTTTTGGTTACCAAACATTGTCATTACATTATTTTTTTTATATTTAAAAAATAAGAACTGTGATCGAAAGAGTTTCGCGACTGATAGAGAGAAAGCGAGAAAAACTTCCCGATTCCTTGCCGAGTCCTGCAGATGAACTGCCGTTGACGGCCGAGGTGCTACACATTCTACTGCAGATACGCACAATCCCACTGCACACAGGCTTTTTCCGAGAAATCTAGAGACATTTTCCGGATAAATATAGTGGATACAATTTTTCGCTAAACGTCAGCGGCGTCACGTGGCGTCACTTTACACTGCGACGTCACGTGACACGACAACGTTACATGGGGCACACGCGGGGATATCCGCTGCAAAACATTGCCTTACCAGCTGTCATTGTAATTTAAAAAAACAAAACCCCGACCTACAAAACGTTTTTTCCGCAAGGTAGAAAAATCCTCCTCCCCACTTTTCCCATTTCCCCCTCTCCCCTGCAATCTTGACGGAGAGGGACTCCTTTTGTTAGGGCTGGATAAGCGGAGATCTTATCCCTGCTTAACAAGCCCCAAGATGCAGGTATACAAAAGCATTCCCCCCGCCGTCAAGATGGCAGTGGGAGACGGGAAAATGAGAAGGGTGGCGAGCAGGACATTCCTACTCTGCGGAAAAGAAAACCACTTTGTAGGTCGGCCTTTAAAGGCCGACCTACACTTCGCGTTTTCCACTTTTCCCCACTTTCTCCTTTCCCATAATATTCTCTCCCTCTTTCAGCTTGGGTCAACGCGGCTTCCCTCGCAGTTTAGGAGAGGAGGGCGCTAAGAGGATTATCTGCACTGCAGAAGACCGAGGTTGTGCGTCGTCCTTTAGCTTGAGACTAGAGGCTCCGCCTACAGCGCGAGCTCGCTGGCTTCCGCAGTGCATTGGTTGCGCGTTCCTGCGCCTTCACACTTGTGTTAGCGATTGGGCAGAAAGCTCGCGCTGAAGGCGGGGCTTATTAATGTCGTGCGTCCAAGAAACCATAGTGGCGGGAGTGGGACTTTCCTTCGAGGTCCGTGACCTCTTCTTCAGCAGCCTCAGATTGAATTCTACGTAATTCCCACTTTGGATCCTTTGAGACGACGCTGCACGGTGATTATGCGTGCAGAAACTGAGGGAGAGGAGGAGACGAGAACGCGCGGGGACGACAGAACGCCGAGCTCTGATTCGAATAATTATTGGGACCTAAAAATAGCTGCCTTTGTCTCCACTGCACTCGATGAAAGCGTTCGAACGCGGAACGACGGCGTCCGGCGTTTGGCATTCGCGTTCGAACACTGTTTGACGAGTGTAGTCTAGATAACAGCTAGCTTTGCGTTTACGTACCCTGAATAACAATGAGTGAGTCGAGACCAGACGCAGCACGGGGAAACGCGGCGTTCTGGCGAGTTAATTTATATGTTACCGTACAACACTGCCTGGCAAACTTTACATCATCCTTCGACGTCGCGCGGTGTCTGCCGAAATAGATGCTTTATTGGATCCGCTCCTTGCGTAAAACCGGACCGCACGCCTAAGTAATAACTCGCTGAAACAAAAAGAACAGCGATAATAATAAAGTGTCTGCTTTGTGGGCTTTGACGACGCAGTCATAAAATTACCATCTCGGGCGAAGCAGTTCCTTTCTTCGAACGGGCGCGGCAAAGGGAGCGAGACTTATTTTTGGGTCACGTTATTAGCGGCAGATCCGATGAGCAGACGACGCGCCGTGCGACCGCAACGCCGGAGCGGGGGAGATCTTCCGACTCCTGGATTTTCTTAGAAGGCGTCCCTGTGTGTATATACGCCATTATACATTTTTATTTTTTGTGTGGTGCACGCGTGAGCGCGTGGGAAGGATCGGAGAGGGACGGTTTTAATGGTCTCGTGCGCCACGCAAGAACTATAGACTCGGTTCGCCAGTAAGCTGATAGTGCGGTTGCGGTTACGCGCTCGCCCCACCAATCAGTCGCCTCCTTCTCGTCGCCTGACCCAGCTCTCTGCGCGTGGGTACGGGCGGGACCGCGATCACGTGGCGAAAGACAGGCGTACGACTGGTCCCACGAGAGCACGTAGATTCCACCGCACTATCTGCTTAAAGGTGAACGGTGTATATACGTCTGCGCGCGTGGCGTCTCGACTGAAGTGTATAACCCGGCCGGAAATAGCGGTCCATAGATGGAGTGCGAGATAGACGCTCTTCGAGTTGATGCTCGACACTGGCTCCCGGACAAAAGAGGAGATGTGGCGATGAGAAAGGTGCCAACTGGAATGGTTGTCAAGGTACTGGGTGTTCGGTCCTGGAGACATAGGGCTAGGGTTTTTGGATGTGAGTGTTTAGAGTTTATACAGTCCGGCGTTAGCATCGGAGAACAGGGTTCAAGAGAAAAACAAATTGGGTTGTGTTTGTGTTTATACAGCCTAGAATTTGGTCTGCCTCAACGGGCGACGAGTCTCCCAGCTGTAGATGAGAAATTTAGCCAGTGCAAGGTTCAGGAGACTATTATAAGTGCAATGTTTTTGTAGCAAAAAAAAAAAAAAACAAAAACAAGAGCGTGAAAGGTCATACAAGTGCAACAAGCAGTTGCCGGTTTTTATGTGTTTTTTTTTTTTCTTCACGACTGATTGACTGTTTTCAAACTTTTTTTTTTTTTCTGATAAAATACGCCCCTCCTGGCACCAATACAAGCGGTAAGATTCGGCAATTTCCTGCCTGAGCGAAATGCAATGAAACAAACCGCTGATGTCGTGTTCGTGCTAACTTTCTCCCAGTGTATACATCTCGATAGTAGAACTAACAAAGAAATAGCTTAGAATTTATACACTTAAGGCTCCAAGCACCACGTCTCGCCCTTATATATGGTATCCAATGCGCGCCATCTTTGAGCGTGTTTACAGCGCATGCGCAGGACGAGCTGCCCGCCGGTCGTCTCCGTATAGGAACAACAAACCTTGATCCCGTGGAATGCGCCGTGCGGAAATCTCCCCGCTGACGACGCGCGCTCGGCAGCCGCAGGCAGAATAAAATAACAAAAACGACATTGCGCTCAATATCGTCTGTAAACAATCTCTCTCCGCGTTTCGCGCTTGATCATCGGGGAACGCGGAGGCATCACCAGGCTGTGTTCTATATTCAGAACCGCCGAAACCATGCCATAATCGTCAGGCACTAACGTAATCGACGTAGTCAATCACCCGTTCGTTTCCGCCCACGCTCCATCTCCAAAATACAGGGTGTCACAAAAGAAAATTTACACGGTCTTTTTTACCGCAAAAATAAACTAGGCATCGCCGAACGCTCATTCTCCGCCCAAAGGTAGCGCTAGAGGTCACAACCAGATGCCAAAGTTTCAGCCCGATCCGATAACTTAATCAAAAGTTAAAAGTGATTTTCTGAAAATTTCAATGGGAAAATGGCGGCCGACGGAGTTTTCGAACACATGGGGCTCTATGGCACCAGAAACCGAAAACGGGAAAAAATGGGCTCCATTTTCCCATTGACATTTTCGGAAAATCACTTATAACTTTTGATTAAGTTATCGGATCGGGCTCAAACTTTGGCATCTGGTTGTGACCTCTAGCGCTACCTTTGGGCGGAGAATGAGCGTTCGGCGATGCCTAGTTTATTTTTGGGGTAAAAAAGTCCGTGTAAATTTTCTTTTGTGACACCCTGTACTGTTACGTTCATGCCTTCACAAACGTACGTGCTTCGCAGCGGGCTCATCTATTGCTTGCCTCGCTGCTGTTATCTCTCCATCTCTCTGGGAAGTCCCTGCGTGGATACAGCACCGCAATACCCTTCGCTCTTCGCGCCCGAGAGCATCGCGGGGTAGTATGCCTGCAGGAGCTCCCGGGAGTTCGCTTCACCCCAGTGTGGTTCGCAGCGCGCTACGGCTTATTCCAACGCGTCCTGATTGGCGGTGAGAGCCCGGTTAGGAGTGCGTTCTCTCCAATCGATTGGTTTATACACACAAAAGACGCATTGTTCGCTGCAGACATGTGATGACAGAACTCAAGCATGTTAGAATCATGCGTTGCTTTATCCGTACGTATCCTCCGAACATGTCTTCAGACAGGTTTTTTTTTTTTTTTTTTGTATGACCAATGTTGCAGGACCGTCATGGAAACACGCCCCAGAAGATGTCCGCGGACTGTCTTTTGTAGAGCGTATTGAGTGTTCCTGGAATGGAAAACGACAGCTATATTAGTGCGCTCGAGGAAACCGTCATGCAGTTCACAGATCGCTGTGACTGTTGCACCGCGTGCTTTACGGGAAAGTAGACGAGCGGGCATTGTTCTTAGAAGGTAGCGAGCAGCTAATGTTAAAAGCAAGAAAAAATAAATTCTGCGAATCTGTTCGCGGAGATTGTGTTCTTCCTTTTCGTTCTTCCTTGTTCTGGAAGAAGAGAGCCGCGAAGAGGAGATTTGGCGGATCTTGGAAGGTCGCTGAACGCGAGAGTGGCACTGGGAGCGTTTGTTGCAGCAGGCCTTCCCGCCGCCGACAGTGATGGATGAGCGCGCATTGTGCTCGGGCACGGCTGCAGCCCTCTCCCGAAAGACGATCCACTAAGCTCCTTTCGGGAAGATGGCTTCTCGGGGCACATGCCTCTCAATTGGGCCGCATAGTTTCTCCTCTCTCTTTCTTTTAACGGGAGCCACTGACTGACGGGGAGCGCCTACCTTCGCCATGTGTCCGTTACGATTGGTCTTTGCCTGGTCCGTTATGTCCGCGGAGTGTGCTAAGGCTGATGTGTAGCAGTCCTCTTTTTGAAAAGGCAACAATGACCTAGATAATTGTCTCCTACACTACTGTTTTTCTTTCGTGTTTATCGGCGTCTTCTCAGACGCAATACTTCGTTTCAACTGAGGCTTTCATTCGTTTTTATAGCTCTGAAATAGGAACTCTCATAGGCTCATATATTAAGCCACGCCCGTCTTAAAGATATTACTTCTGTGGACCAGCCCCCTGTTTCGGACGTCAAGTCAAAACGGTTTCGCTGATTGCAGAGAGGCTCATTCGTAATTTCCTCACTTTTCTAAAAAAAATAAGTTGCCACGCCTGTGGCCCCACCATATATGCGCGAGCTCCACATGACCATTCCGCCACTGTAGACCCTTCTATTTTGTAGCCTCTCGGTCGTCTTTATTTCCCCCAACTTACAGTTTACTTAAAAAAAAAAAAGAGCAACCTAGCTTTTTTTTATTTTTTTCTTGCGTAGAAGCGATTGTGCGATTTTTGCACTCGGTAAAAGGGAAAACCTATCTATACATATTAAAGCACCCTAAACCTGTCGCTGCATGCCCGAGTTGCGTAGCCTCCTTTATAGTGCGTCGAAATCCTCCCAGTGTTTATCACGTAGCATGGTTAACGCGCTCTCAAAGTTTTAAAACGCCTCTTCGTGTCGGCACGCCGTACCGCGCTCGCGAAACGACCGAAAAGATGGAGAGCGGTAGCGTCCGAACTTAGCTCCTACGTACTCCGTTCACCCGTAAGCTGACAGTGCGGTGGTGGGGTGGCTCCCATTTAATCTCATCCGACCCTGCTCCCTGCGCGTGGGTGCGGGCGGGAACGCGATCACGTGGTGAAGGTTAGGACGCTTGACTAGTTCAACGAGCACGTGTAGCTTCCATTGCGCTCTCAACTTAGGGATGACCGGAGTATATACTGTATATAAGCGAAGTCGCCGTCATATTTAATGACGCGGGCCGGTGGAGCTGCTGCAATAAAGAACGGTCTCGCGTGCTTGGCGGCACAAGGAGAGCTGTTCCGAGGATTAGTGGAATACGTTATCGAGGGGGCCGCGTTCCGTGTGCCTGCCAGCGAATATAACCGGGGGTTCGTTGTAGCAGATAAGCCGTGACGCGTGCGCGAGCTTAGAATCCATGGAGACGGCGGCATGACGTGATACGGATCCTGTGTACGGGGGCGCCTTTCGCACGTCCAGCCGCGTAGCTAATTTGGCGTGGGTTGTCGCTTAGCAACCGTCGATTGATGCCCCCGTTTTACGAGAGAAGGGGTCTTAAGTAAATCTTGACGTATACGATGGAGGGCTGGCGGGTATGCGCTTCGCGTCGACGGATGCGGTTATGACTGTTTGTTAGCCGCGGTTGACTGCCGTTCTTGACGGTATCAACGGGTGTGTGGGAAGAGGTAGGGCGACTACGCGTTTAGACAACTTTCAGAGATGCTGGTCACTTATCTCGTATCTCTAATAGGTTCATTAATTGAGTCATTGACTCACTGGTTGACTGTGATTCTTCGCGTTTATTCCTTCCTCTGGCTTCGAATGATTATTGCATCCTGAGCATCTGTTATATGATCGCAATTGAGCTTCGAGTGATCTGCCTCATTATTGACATGTGGCCGCGAAGTGTTTATCTTATCAGTACGAAAAAACATCGCGGCAATATCCCGTGGCAACTTGGTAAAGTACGCGTTGTGATACCAAATTCACCCGCGGTATATCCCCAGCGCAGCGAACAGGTAGGCGCTCGGTCGGCTGCAGCGCGGCTGGTGAGCAAAAAGGACAACTTCGGGCAGGTATATATACATGCCACCGAGCGATTGGCCACGAGCGCTGCGCCGCAGTTCGGTAGATCACTCAAACGTTTGAGCTTGAGATCGGGTCCCATAATTTTGGCCGCGGACAGTCTCAGACTTGAGATAATTAGTTCCGCATAAGGCGCGCTACTTGTAGAAACGAAATAATCGCCTCCAGCGCGCTGCCATCTTTGTTTACCGGGCCGTAAAACGCGTTTTGAGCATGCGCATATGCAGCGGCTCTCTTCTGCCGAAAATCAGTCCGCGCGCACGCGCCAGCAGCCCAGTGACTCGGCATTTTCTCTGCTGATATTATCAGCGGCGGAAAAGCGTATAAACCCTAACAAAAAAAAAGAAAAAAAGAAGAGGGTCAGCGCTGTAGTGTTTAAATATGTCGAGAAAGGTTTCCCGAAAACAAGAGCCAAACACTAAACGAAAACTTCGTGATTAGTGACATACAGCGACCGGAGCGGCGAGAAAATGTTGCGCGTTCGCAGTCTCCCGCGGGCAGCTATGAAGAGCAGAAGGGATGGCTCCTCATTACATGTTAAGTAAAAGACAAAACGAAGGTGAGGGTTTATACGCGCAAAGCCCCGGGCGCGGCTTCATTAGGGACGGGGTCGCTGCAGGGACGCTGCCTTCGCACGCTGCAGGAAGGACTCGTTGCTCGTTAACTGACGTTGCCATTTAAGAAGACAGGGACTGTGCGCATCCATCGATCTTATCGGGAGCAGCGCGGCCCTCGCTTTGGCGCCCCAGTGCAGCGCCTAATCGTCCGGAGGTTCATCGCTTGCTTCCAGAGCATCCGCTCGCGGATCCTGGTGATCACATCACTTTAAAGCCGCGTTTACATTCCTAATACATCATACAGAAGAGATTCTGCAGACGTGAATCTTCCCTGTATGACGTCACATTGATCGTACAAATACTGCCTGCAGATCGTGTTCGAAGTATGCAGGCTACGTATAGAGCATGCGTGCTTCGAACATGTTTGAGGCTAGTTCGCAGATAATTCCGTCACGATGTCTGCAGCGAACAGTGTGTCTTTTGTGCGATGTGTGAGCAATGCGACCATGGCTTTGTGTAGCTTGGCAAAACGGAAAAATAAATAAATAAGTATCCCGGCGCGAGCGGTTTTTGGGCGCGTATATAGAACGACAGCTATGCGCTTCAACCTTCAACCTTGCTCACTGCCACATGAAGGAAGAGAAAAATCAAGTTATGGGCATTGTTCACACGCTACCTATATGGTTCTCACTATAGTCGCCGACAGCTTAAGAAACAGAGGGCGTGGCCGAGCGTTGAGCATCTTAGTACCACTTTGTAGCCAGTGAGATTGGGGCATTAGCCCGCGTGAACGCCCAAAAACGAATCGCGAAGCGAGAAGGCCAAAGATAATATCCGCAAGAGGACCGCATGTCAAGAACGGCGTGGCAGGTCGAAGAACGGAACCGCAGCCAATGTGTCCACAGGTGTCCAAAGCCGCCGGCAAGAGCTTCTGAGAACTCTAGCACCCCGCCCCAGAGCCCGCCATCTGTCGACACATGCGGAAGGTGTTTCCTAACCAGTTTCCACAGCCAGTGGGGCTGTGGCGCCAGCCCGTGGCTACTTTGCGAACTTTGGTTAGTCCAAACCAGTCCAAGGTCAGCGCATGTGCCAATGCACTAATGCATTACAAAAATCGACGCTTTTTGCTGTTGAAACGTCAAGGTTTTCATGAAAGCCTGACTCATGTGGTACTCAAATACAGCTGTCTCAGTTCACTTCGTAAAGTGGGGAATTAACGACGCTATGCGAGGAGCGTTACATTATTCAGACAGCTATCGTAGAATGACAGCTGTCTGAAGAATTATTATGGGGGCCTAAATAACGGCGTCACACCTTTGTTCGGAAACTGAATGGATGAATATCACGCGGTCGTGAAGATGAAACCGCTAGCTGCTATCCGCAGCTGCGGTTGGAAAGCCCTTAGAAACTGGGAAACGTTTCTAGGCAAATGCCTACAAATTCGTCTATATCATTATGTATAAACATTCATGTATGTGTAATCGCTGACGCACGTCCCGCGTAATTCTTATCGCGGAAATGACTGTATACGAGCGCTCAGAACCTAAACGTCATCTTTTTAGTTACGTTTGGCGCTGCTTTAAAGGTAAGCTCGTGAACTTCCGTTTCTCGTTCGAATTGTGCACACTAATAAGCCCGTCGCGGACTACTTCTGAGAGAAGGAGGCGCTCTATACGTCTTTCTCGGTGTTTACGTTTATGATCGTTTTGTTGAACGCGAGCTGCCATATGCACGAACTCGATCTTTTATAAACAAGCGCATTTGTCCTTACTGCAGAAGCGCAGAAACCCCTCTCCATATACAAGCGAGCCATCTGCGTGTACTCCATTTCGTGGCCTTGGCCCCACTCTCTTGGCGAGACTTCAAAAACACTAGTTGGCGTATACTTAACACTGTTCTGCTATTGAATATACAGTATGGCGTTTTGGTATTAGACCCATATACACACGACTGCACCACAAAAACAAATTGCTCAGATTTTTTTTTTAGCGTTCATGTATTGATGATATTTCTTATTTGCTCCGCATGTGTTTGTTACATGATGAGCAACGGGTCTCCTTGTGTAGCCCCTTAAAACATTTACATATATTTACTCAACAAATTCTAAGCCCCTGGCTAAAGTAGATAAGGGGCCATGCGCGATATTGTCGATTCATTCACTGATTCACTCTCGCGATAGCCTGCTGTCACGCCGATGCACATTCGCTCGCTGCTGCCGCCGTTGACGCTCGCTGCTGCATTCTCGACAAATGTTTTCCTTTTTTTTCTGGCACAAATTTGCTGATTAAGCCTTCATTTTCAGATCACTAAAAAAGTCAAATTTGGGGTTTTTACGTGCCAAACCAACGACGGGCATCTGGCACGCCCCAGCGGAGGACTGAGGATTAATTTGGACCACCTGGGGATCTTTTGACGTGCAACCGAAAGCTCGGTTACACGGCGCCTTCTCCGCAATAAGCCTCCGTCAGATTGCGGGCACCTCGGCCGGGATTCGAACCCGCCATATGGGGATCCGTAGGCCAGCGCTCTCGCCTCGGAGCCACCGAGGCGGCTGTTCAGATCACTATTCATCGTCTCGTCGACTTCATCTGTGACAATATGTGCGTACATTCGGATACTAGCTGTTGGTTCTAGCTCCTCGGCGTCCTCAGATTCGTGTGTTTTCCGCCTTTTTACTCTCAATTCTTCGTTTCGCTTGCTTTGTGCGAAGTGGCAAACCAGCCTCAACGTGTACAATTGAGATTGACCGTGTACAATTGACCTTTTCGCATTTTAAAACTTCTCTCTCTCTCTCTTTCTCTCTCGTTTCAGTTCGCAATATCCAAACTTTATTGGAGCACCTCGACAGTCTTTTACTTCGTTTTGTGTACGCCGTCCCTTACTTTGATGTCGCCGACACGTTTAATAATGGGGCGCTTGCCCGCCCCATTCGTCTGGGTCGCTGCGCTTTTCTTTCAAGCCATGGTTGCCTCATGATCCCGCTGTATAGTCTCCATTTCTTTCGCATCAACTGACGCACCTTCTTCTGACAGATGCCGTTTATGATTATGCACCTGCGCTACCGTGCCTTTATTTCCTTCCACCCCCCCCCCCCCCCCCAAAAAAAAAAAAAAAAACCTTCCTCCTCTTTCCCTCTGTAAGTAGGAAAGGGGTAGTCACGCGAAATTGAAATGCCTGCAACTTCCGCAACTTTTTCTTGTGTTTTCTTTTAATTGCTCGCTTGTCGTCTGCTTGCTTTTATGCGACTTCTTTTCTATGTATTTATTTTATGCGGGTTACAAACAGAACGGGAGAATGGAAGGGGGGGGGGGGGGGGGTTGCGGTGCTGGCGGTAATTTAAAAGTCAGATTGACTTTTTGGCATCGATACCGCAACTTAGTAAAACCGTTCCTTCTTGGTTTCTCTTACATAAATATTTTCTCTTTCTTTTTTTTTGTATGAACAGGTTGTGCTGTGCTCTCGCTTACCCTCACCCTCCTATAGTAATCATCCCTTTCCCGTTTCTGTGGTCCTGTTTCCTCTGTTGGTCCTTTTTTGTTTGTGTTATTTGATACTGCGGGGATTGTGAAAATTGCCAGCAGCGCAATCAAAGAATATGTTACATGCCCCGGCGAACCCCCCCTCCCCCCGGTTTCTACTCCGACCGTTACTAATTAAGCATTCACTTTGTTAGGTTCCTTAATGAGTTGGCTACCCGACAGGGTTCCTTCGTCCCTGCTTTCCTTCGCAGTCCGTTTTTGCGGCCAATAAAAAACGTCCGAATAATCAGTAATCACCACCCCCCCCCCCCCCCCCCAAAAAAAAAAAAAAAAACTTACGCGTGCACACAAACGTTCGTACACGGTCATAAACACGTACATGCGCAGACAGAGGTAGACAGACAGACAGAGAAATGTACACACAGACAGCACGCAGAGAGATAGAGAGACATACAGGCGCACGCGCACACATAGAGAGGAAGGAAGAAAGGCACACTCACGAGTCACAGACGGGCAGAGGTGTACATACACATACACACTCATTTGCGCACAGACGCGCGCGCACGCACACGCACACTGACAGAGAGAGAGAGAGAGAGATATGCATACGCCCATAGCTTACATACATACACATTCACAATCAGGGAGACAGACACACATAGACATATGCATACATGCATAGCTTACATACACACATTCACAAACAGGGAGAGAGGAACTCACAGACAGACAAACATACGGACGCACACAAAGTAAAAGTACACACACACAAGCAGAGAGACACACAGATATAATCAGACACATACATACTCGCACGCGCGGAGAGATAGAATGGCGGATAGAGACATAGGTGCAAGTGGCCGTAATTAGTCTGGCAGAGCCGTAAACGTGAAAGTCGTAATCTGTCGCAATGTCGGGGCATGTGGTCTCCCCACTCTGCATGATGCGTTCACCGCTGGAGTGTTTCATCATCTTTGTTGTGACTCCACCTTTTCGCGCCGGAGAACACCACTCACACGCTAAAAGAAAATAATATATTTTTTTTTTTTATTGCGTACCATTTCTGGCAAGTGATGGGAAAATACACTCAGGCTTCCCTAAACCTGCTCTGCCACGCAATGAAGGCCGCAAAAAAAAAAAAAAAAAAAAAGATGTTACTTGTTAGAAACACGAAGGGTGTGGCTTATCTAGAAAGTGGTTGATAGAGTTCGGGTAAGTTATTTTCTTGCTTCCTAGATAGCATTTCTAATAGAAGGTTTCACCTCGTGCGTCTACCATGTCGGGACATTGTTTCAAACGCCGACCGCTTGAGGTTCAGGCTTTATATAAGCAAATGACCGCACTCAGCAGAAACTCAAAGACGTTATTTTGTTTCCGTGAAATGCGCTTCGTCAAGCACGACGGTTTTAAAAGAAAGCATCAGTAACTTTAGGCGGCACAAACTAAAATCTTGCGACGCACTAACTTTCGTAGTTTTCAATATTCCCTGCGCTGCGTAAAATGGTTTGAAAATGTTTCTCTCTTTTCTTGACGTTGCGGTCACAGTCGACAGCTTCTGTAGCCTGCGGCACTGCTCTCCACGCAGGAAGCAAAATGAATAGAAAAGAGCGAGAGTGCGCAAAACGCGAACACGAAAAGAAACGCAAAAACGCGCATTTTGCGTATAGAAGTTAGAAAGCTCACAGAACTGTAATCGAAAATTTCGTGCTCTTTCTCCGCCAAACTACTCATTTCTGCAAATCCGTCCCTGTAATGTTCGACGAACCATGTGCAAAGCGTAGGGATTTTTTTCCCCTTTTTTTTTTGGTATTGAGTTGTTTGTTGTGGTCGCATCTCATGCAGGTAAGTGCTAAAGCGAAATAAAAAAAGGAAGGACATGGAAAAGGCGGGGGAGGGGGGGGGGGGGGGGGAGGGGGGGTTCCAGAATCTAGTAAAAAAGTAAGCTAGAAACGAGAAAAAGAAAGGACATGTGAGTCAGCAAGTTCCCACAGCATGGGATTCCGACCGAGAAGGCATTATGAATTGCGTCGGCACGCACCATTTTCTGCACCTTTTTCTTTTCATATTTTTTTATTGTATGATCTTTGATGCTCTTGCACGGAGAGAATGTTTTTCTTCTTTTTTTCCCGTTTTGGGATACCAGTTGTAATTCTTTCCTTCTCGTTTTTTTTTTTTTTTTTTTTGTATTTAGTCGAAAATGTTTGAAGAAATCTAGTGTAAGCATGTACTATAGATGTGCAAACAAGAGCGAAGTAAAATCGAGCAAGGCCGCGAAAAAAGGTAATGTTTGCTCTGCTGCGCTTTCTGTCTTTCTTTCTCCTCTCTCTCCCTCTCTCTCTCTGAATTAAATTAAGATGCAACAAACTCTTGGAAGGGCAGGAGCGCGTGGATTTCGAACGTGCTTTCCGCGCGTGGGCGTTCGTGCAAACAATCCAAGTTGCGTATTTTCTCGCTTGTGTTCTTTTCAGCATATTAAAGATTCAATCCGAAATAATCAAAAAATAAAAGTAAGCATGAAGGAGGAAATCTGTAGGTTTAGGAGCGGGTGCAAGACTTCATCCCCGTCTCACTAAAACCGTGCAGTACAGCCAGAGCTACAGGGGAGAGAGCGTATGCCAACCTGTTCAATGGTAGGGAAAGGAGGAAGGGGAGAGAACGGGTGGGATTTCCCAGTTCCTCCTTTCCCTCCTCTTGAACAGGTCGGGATACACTCTGTCCTTGTAGCTTTGGCTGTACTGCACGGTTTTAGTAAGACAGAGTATAGAACACATAAATTTGGAATAAGAGCAAGAATAATGACAATGATAATGACAAGTTTATGCAAAACAAATTATTCGCAAAAACAAAAGTGGGTATTGGATTTTGTTGGACCAGGAGCAGTATGAAAATGCGAAGGTCCTTTCTTTGGTTTGGACAGTTAATGAGAGCGCGGCTACCGCGTGTTTGTTGTTTTGTGTGATTGCGTACGATGTAGGGTACGGTACCGAGTTTCCTCCTTTTAGCTCCAATTTAATTTAACCATTATCATCGTTCGTGATCGTTCGCTGTAAAATGGAATCCTTTTTTTTTTCCCCTCGGGTGGTGTTTTGTTTATTGTTACGACCGCTTGATTTTTCGTTCCAAATTAAGAATTGTTTTTCTTCGTGCGTGTACGCAGCAACATACTGTTTGCAAACAAGCATGTTTATTCGGAGGAGCGAGCGGCAGAGCGCTTGCGTAGAAACCCGTTTCTTTGGAAAGCATAGCTTCTGTGCAAAAGACGGCGCTACCTGCTTTCACATAACGTCGGGGACGCGATGTTGACAAATATCACATCCCCGTTCGATTCTGATATCAATGGAACTAAGATATGTAATTTAAAGAAATCAAGGAAAACACACAATTTGTATGTTTTCCTTGATGTTTTTGGGTGGAATTTTTGCTATTTATAACGGACGCCTACACGAATAAATCTTCAGTTGAAAGTCAGCGCTGTGTCCTGTGGTTTCTCCTACTTCGTCCTTGTCTTTGCGCTGTTTTGTTTTTATCGTGTCCACTTACCAACTAGCCCAAACTTCTACGTTAATGAACTGTAATTATCTAGAAATCGTTTGTAACGGAGCAAACAAAGTGATCAAATTATATTAAACTGATTATGTTTGTGTTTTAGTGTGCGAGAACTGCGCTAGTGCACTCATATATAAATGCGTGCATAAATTATTCTTCTGAAACGGAGCTCCATGAAAGCAGGAACACCGAGAAAAAAAATATTACAGAAATTCGCAATATTTTGTGAGTTATTAGCAAATTAAATATTGCAGAAAACAACTTTAAATAAGCAAAACATTGCGCTTCATGACGTAAAATGAAACAGTTTAGCGATTGGAGCAAAGCGGTTGGCCAATTGGACGCGAGTTTGGTTGATAGCCCGTCGGCCCGGTCGGCCATTAGGCCTCGCTGCAACCATCGTAGCTTTGGAATCGGGTTGCCATCATCGATGAATTTACCGGGCTTATCGGATTTTGAGCGCCGAATTCTTAAAAAGGAGTGCGGAGCTGGGCGTCGCGCCGTACGAGGACACACCACGCAAGCGCCGCGACGCGTCTCTGCCTCAGTCCGCTTCGACAGCCGCGGAAGCCTCGTCTCCCGCAACTCCGCCACCGGAGCCACCTCGGCGAGTAGGAGGTACTCCGCCGCTGGGAAGCGCGCATGAGCGACGAGGCGTTGTTTTCGCCCCTTTTTTAACTTTAATTTGCAACTTTATTAGCTCTATAAAAACGACTTTTTAGAGAAATAATGACGGTTAACGTGTGATATACACTCTAAGAAATGACTGCGCGTCTACTTACCCACAAAACACTCAAAGGGCCAATCATTGAGATCTAGGAAATCAGCTAAGCGAATGATGTGGGGGAACATCCGTTTAGACCTCAAAATGAAGTCTGCGCTGTGGCATTACGCAATGCAACGCGTCATGCTTGCATTGCGTAATGCCACAGCGCAGACTTCATTTTTAGGTCTAAACAGATGTTCCGCCTCATCATTCGCTCAGCTGATTTCTGAAATCGCAATGATTGGCTCTTTGAGTGTTCTGCGGGTAAATTGACGCGCAGGCATTTCTTAGAGTGTACTTTATTGCGCTTCAAAATTTCTGGGACGGCTCTCGCCAATCACGAAACCCAGTGAATGTGACGTATAGTGAAAGGGAGCGCCGTTATGCGCGCGCATTCGGCACCTCGCGGCGCCACCGTCGGAGGAGGTGTTTCCGAGTTGTCAAATTAAAATATGATGCGCTAATATTTTTAAACTCTTTCGTTGTCCACTGGGTTTCCGGGACCACTAGCGTGGAGAAACCGCAAGAAAAAGTAGACGCTCAAATACTGTTGGAGGGCCCCTTTAAGGAATTTAGCTGTAGAAGTCGTATTTATGGCTCGCCAATTTAATTTTGTTCGGGACTACTCTTGTATCGCTGCTTAGAGGTGGTAGAAGTATCATGGTATTCAGCTGGTCGCCGTGGTATGAGTCCATTGCCGCTGAGTCCGTGACATGATGCAAGAAACACATTTATGAGTCCATTGCCGCTCGATCCGACGGAGCATCCAGATTACGTTCGGCGTGCTTGGCGCTTTTCTTGAACGCAGATAGACGGCGCCAGAATCAGAGGCCCCACCTGTCCGCTTGCTGCCCATTATATACTGTATGCACGGAGAGTTTCTTCCTAAGATGTCTGCTCACCATCGCGGCATCACCGCGCCGTTCGCCGTTCGCGGTCGTGGGCCCTTTTCTGCCTCTTCTATTTCACTTTGTGCCTCTTGGTCGGAGCACCCTCTGTGTCGGCGTCAAACGAACCAATCCTTGTCCGAGGCTAGCTCCGAACACAATATGTCCGCGCCTTGGCGGACGCGAGAGCAGTGAGATTGTCGCTCTTGGTGGACGATAGGTGGGAGCTTATACTTTGAGCCTGCGCTGTGTGAACAACGTTGGTGTTAGCAACACGCTCAAATATGGCGTCATGTGAAAACGTTGTGCCGATTGTACTGAATGCTTGATAGGAAAGATATATACTTCTCTGCTCTGCACAGTTGAATCCTGGAATGTTGGCGTTTAGCACTCGTCAGACGGCTCAAAACAACAGAATGGTGTACGTGTTTTCGAACTACTTTAAGGCTTCGTCCTTAGACCACCAGGCGCTGTGAAAATCTTATTCGTTCGAGAAGGCTGACGAGCGAACCTGCTGCCACAGCTTTCTGTTCTTAGCCGCTATGTGCCGTCGGTTTCGCCAGAGTTGCCGATACATTCAACTCTGTTATGCCCGGTAACATCTAATTTCCTCGTAAAAAAGAAGAAAAAGAAAGAAAAAAACGGAAACGTTTTCGGTTTTTTGTGCGTGCGTGATCGTCCTCGAGAATTCACGGAGACCTTGCGTTCAAATGCGCGCCGCGGCCGCCGCCTGTGCAAATGTCCTTTCGCAGCGCGTTTGGCTGCAGCCAATATTGCTAACTGAGTGTAAGCTCAGAAAGGACGGACGACTCGCAGAAACTCTTCCTGGGGGATTTCGGAGATATAAAAAGGATACTTTCTTCAGTTCCGGTTGTGTCCACAAGGAGTTTCGATTCGGGCGGGCCATTCGACTTTTCAGTGGTCTTCCCAGAGGACACATTTCCTTTTTTTTTTTTCCTTTTTTTTTGTCCTATGCCATTGGATTTTCTTTATGTTCACAGGATACGCCTGAAAGCGAAGTGACGGGTAAGGAGAAATGCTGAGCACGACGTCAGGGAAGATTCCACTCGCTGCTGACTCGCATCGCACCCACCGAATTTCGCTCTTCTTGAACTATCAAGGAAGAGAACCGTTTAATTTCTGCTTTGTATTTTCATCATCATGATCGTTCATGATCACCATTCCTCGATGTCCTTTTCCCTCTCTCGCATTCTCAAAGTTAATTGCACCAGGTGTGAGAAGAGCGTGATCCAACTACACAAAGTAAAAGTAAAAAGTAGGAATTTTGTGCTCAAACCCGTCAGTGAGGAGCAAGGTTTTTGTCAACTTTGGTTTTGATTCCTCGGTATGGGTTTTTCAGAGCAGTTCTCCTGCTCTCGTGTGTTTGTGTCCGTTATCACTATTTGCGTCTTCACGATGACCTACTCTTGCATTGAAACGAGCTGCAACTAATTTTACTCTGCGTGCCAGTCGGTTCAGGCGTCCTATGCCCAGCCATTATTGGGTGAATATATATATATATATATATATATATATATATATATATATATATATATATATATATATACAGGGTGTTTTTTTTAAGCTTAACAGATTTGTTTTAAAAAAGCCGTGAAAGTTACACTTATGCCGCTTGTGGAGGTGAGTTATACGGCCAGGGGGACATATTATAGGGGGCTAATCGTAACGATCAGTTGGCTAATTAATTAAAATTCGTTAATTAACTTTTTAATTAATGAAAATAGACATATGGTTTCAATTAGAAATTTGCTCAGCGTCATCGAAAACCCCTAAATCAGTCATTTTCAGAAAGACTTTGAGCGCGTGAGAAGCGTATTATTGAACTGAAGTTACCGCTGGTGGAGCAGGTACAAAGCTAGAGGTTGCGATAAGGCGTCCGCGCGATTTTTCCGTCTCTTATCTAGCCCCAGCCTTGTACCTGCTCCACGAGCGGTAACTTTAGTGCACTACTACGCTTCTCACGCGCTCAAAGTCTTTCTGAAAATGACTGATTTAGGGGTTTTCGATGACGCTGAGCAAGTTTCTAATTGGAACCATATGTCTATTTTCATTAATTAAAAAGTTAATTAACAAATTTTAGTTAATTAGCCACCTGATCATTACGATTAGCCCCCTATAATGTGTCCCCCTGGCCGTATAACTCAACTCCACAAGCGGCATCAGTGTGACTTTCACGGCTTTTTTTAAACAAATCTGTTAAGCTTAAAAAAAAAAACACCCTGTATATATATATATATATAAAAACTCGAATCATGATTATTAACTCCTCGTGCTCTTGTTGCCGACATCGTCGAAGCCCGACGCTGATCACTGTTCATGCCATGTTCCTTAGTTTCCTCTGGAGCATGCGTATATATATATTTTTTTAATAATACCACCAATTGATATTTTAGTTCGACTTGCCGTATCGTACTCCTAAAGTGTGTCTCTCTCTCTTTCTTAGTCTGTATGTCTTTCTGTCTGTGCGTGCGTGCGTGCGTGCATGTGCGCGCGCATGTGTGTGTGTGTGTGCGTGTGTGTGTGTGTGTGTGTGTGTGTGTGTGTGTGTGTATTTCAAATACGATAATGAGTATATAGACCCTGACCTATCGTATTTGCTTTTATGAACAAAGTATTCTCCCATTGCCTCATATTTGGGTCCATGTCTACAAAGCAGGCACGTAGCCAGGATTTTGTTTCGGGAGAGGGGGGGGGGGGGGGGGGCGCCCATGAGAAAATGCTGTATGAGGGGGAGGGGGGAGAGGAGGTTCCAGCAAAATGGAAGATCTTGGGGGGGGGGGCAGGTCCCATGCCTCCCCCCCCCCCCCCCCCCCCCCCGGCTACGTGCCTGCTACAAAGTCCGAAGCACAAATCGTCGACCCTTGCGGGCATGAGCCCCCACAAATACCTCTGTAAAGTCAGAACTGCATGGAGACGGTAACAGCGACGCACTAGACTTTACATGCTAATCGCGAACGGCAAATTTGTCCGCCTGAAATGACGTTTCAGCTGCTTCCGAAAATAGTCGAGCGCCCGCCAAACATCCAGTTGAAACTCGTAGCGGCCGACGTCACGTCGTCTGCACACTGTTCAAAGTAAATCACCAGGGGACTTCAGCGCCAATGCGTCTGAAATGTCATTTCCGGCTGCTAAATCGGCCGTTCCCTTTGAGCGTACGAGGTACTAACCGGAAGCTTGGAATGGAGGGAAGGGCCGGCCAGTTCTCCACGTCACAGAGACGTTCCCTTCGTTCCCTCCAGCCAACTCGAGAATCCCGCGGCGTTTTCGCTATCGATCGCGGCCCACGCCAGAAATCCCACCGTCTGATGACGTCTTCAACATCCTCCGCGCAGTCCCGCACGGGTAGAAACAATCGAAGAGTCACCCTTTAAATAAACAAATAAAATTACCAACGACCTTTATTCCAAAGATTTGTAATTTGGTAGGGTTCCGTGCTTTCAGATAAATGCTATAAAATCCGAAAGAATGTTGGACGTTAAAATCCTCTTCCACTCTGATTTATCCGAAAAACAAAACTCCAAACTACATTGTAATTTTTTTTTTTTTTTTTTGACGAATAAGTTTGGTTAGAATTACACTCTGGTCAGAACACAGGGTCGCTGGTCCTGAGGAAAGGCCTCTCTAGTTTTCTTTCAAATCTCGGACTATTGACAACCTGAGAGGATGGATGCTTGGGCGAGTTGATGAACCATACTCTACGGTGACAGCGGAGAGGAACAATCTCACACCAGATACTCAGAAAGGCATCAGCTCGTGTGCTTGTCTTTCTGAGTATCTGGTGTGTGATTGTTTCTCTGCGCTGTCACCGTAGAGTATTGACAACCGTTTACCTCGTCAAGTTTTGCTCAGGACAACGGGTCATTGTAATTTTGGGTGAAGACGAAAGCCGCTGTTCTAGTTTTACGCTCGAACTGCTTAGACTTAAAGGAAGGCAGGGTTGTGTTTATCACTGTTGGGTAGGTTTATAAAACGTGTGCTTTACTTGAAGCAAATTATCTGGGTATGTACTTGTACTTTACATAAAGATTTTTTTTTTTATGGTCCCTTCCGAGGAAAGTACTCCCGACTTCAAATTGCATTCCCCAAACTAGGTCTTGTTAAATTTGTATTACAAATTGATGCTTTGTCAACTCTGAAGAAATACTGGGAGGAATTTTCTACTCTCACCAGAAACTCAAGCAGACGACGCATCGCGCCGTTTGTACTGGGGACGGCATTCCAAGAATTTCGAACTCTGCTACTTCTCCTTCGATCGCGCAAGGGAGGAGGTTAAAGTATTAGGAGAGCTACGCGCTAGCGTCCTTGGCTTTTCCAGTACTACACACAACTTCTGAGGTCGACTATAAGTCAATTTTTACCAACTTCTAACAAAAATATGGCGTATCGTCGTGTGAAAACGCGCTATCGTCTTTCGAGACGCCATCTGGTCATTTCTTGGAGTTAAGTGATGACGGCTGTAAGAGCGATAAAGATAAGTGCCTTATAAGTTGATTGTGTTAAATAGTTTGTCAGCTAGAGTTAAACAATTACTCTGTGGCTACTAGACTTTATCCAGCATTCGCGGTCATTTCTGAAAATAACTGATACACACCCGATTACCCCTGAGAGACAATGCATAGCACATATAATATATATATAAAAAAAAAGCCTGTATAGGGGAACGAAAGTGCGTTATGAAAGACTGGGAAAGTACTCGTACTTTACTTTGAAAGTACATTATATTTATAGTTCTTTACTTGAAGTACATAACCTCTCATGTATCTACGTCACTTCAAGTACATTTTAGCTGTACTTTACCCCACATTGTTTTTTTTTTTTTTTTATAACAGTGAAAGCTGTGATCGTAGGAGGGAGGGGAGCAGCGAAAGGGTCTATATCTCACCCCATCACCCCGCACAGCCGCAGGGTAAAGCGGAGGGATGGAATGGGAAGAAAACAAGCTTTCCAGAGACTATAGGTCCTAAATTTCAGTGATTATACAGTTTCGACGTTTATTAAAGCAACGCTTGCTTGCAAATTTCTAGCCCAATCCAATTGAGGAAATATTTGATTCAGATGAAGTTCTTATGAATTTAGGGCAGGTATGTGCCAGTATAATATTTGTATCGAATTTCGAAAAAAAATGGACCACAACAAATTTAAACTCGGAATTTCAGAGAATCGGGAATCTACCATAAATAAACTCCGATAAACCCCGAATACTCGGCAAATAATAAGCACTGAAAAACACCCTCCCAATTTCACGACAAAGAAACTCCGAAAACACGGAACCGTACAAATAGCGTGGAATGCAGTATTTAAAGAGCGATCGTTTACATTTTGTTTCGAAGACATTGGAACGTTCGTTTCGAGCAGAGAAGAGCATTGCTCGTTTATTCATTTCTCCGCAAAATTTAGCGGGGAATTCGACGTCACGGGACCTAACATCACGTTCCAAAGTGGAGGTGTCACGTGATATCGTGACGTCACGTGACGTGGACAACTCAAATCTGGGCGGGAAAAGGCATCTGGCGTAGGAGAAGAATCCTCCGACGCTCAGACACTACGACACGGGGTTCGTCCTTATCATCGCGGGTGTGGCGGCAGAAGGGAACCGGACAATTCGGGGCGCCGGCCAAAGTGGGCCCGGGTGTCTCGGGTTTTTCTATTTCGGTTTGAGCCGGAGTACGACGTGCGGCTCGGCGTGCCTGGATGTGCCGCCGCCGCCGCGTCACATCGCCTCAGGTCAAGGGTGACGCGAAGCAGAAGGGACGCCTGTCGCCCTTTGTCTCCTTGTCAGGACGAGGCCTGCGATGTCTCTCGCTGTTTCAAGCGGAAGGAGCAGCGATCTGCACTCGAGACTGCAGGATCTTTCTTGCGCTGCTTGCTGCTCATGTCTTGTGAAGGTGCTTGGATTCTTGAAAGCGATTATCGGAGGAGAGTCTAGCGAGCGAAGCGGAAAAGCTGGAGTTCATCCTAAAGAAAGTGTTCGCCTCCTAAAAACTCTTTTTTTTTTTTTCTTTTGATAACCATTTTAGCTATCTTAAGAATTATTTAGAGTCCGACTAACCGTTTTCCTGTTTCTTCGTTCGTTTTCTTTTTATATCTTTTATGCGCCGAATTGAGAGTGGCTATTTTACGCGTTTTAAGCGAAATTATTGCCTTTTGACGCTAAATATGGCCACGAACTTGGTACCTCTCTAGCAACGAGAGCTATTCTCGTCGGCGCCCCAAGAAGAAAAGCGGGTTTTGCGGATATTTCATACGCTGTGTGAACTATGGTCCTTCAAAATTTGGTCGTTAGAGAGAGAGAGAGAGAGAGAAAGCAATTATGTTTTTTCTTGAAACGCGTACGTCTTGATAAAATATTAAAAAAAACTGATCTCCCAATGCACACATAATTACCTTAATCTACAAAAAAAAAAAAAAAGATAAGAACAAAAAATTAGGCACGTTTCGCGGAGTTCGTGCTTATGTCCCTAGTGTTTTTGTCTGTTTCACCTCCTCATAGGTAACATGTCGCACACTCGCTCGCTTTTTTTAAGTTCGAAGAGAAAACATGTTTACGAAAGTTGAGTATATGCCATAAAGCAATCGGTGTTTATTTGCCATCAACTTTCGTAACGGTACGATGTGTTGGACTTGATCTGACAACCGGCTGTGTTATTAAACCAGAAACAGAAAGCACTCACGTCGGGTTTCACTCGTTTATGCGTTCCGCGTACGTCAACTTTGTTTTTGATGAGTCACATATTGTTCGAGTCGTGTTTGCTTGACAGCGAAGGTGCTTAACGGCTTAACCTTGGTTTTTTTTTTTTTTTTTTTTTTTTAATTGTACGTGGTTCTGACGCAACATGACGCGCATACGTCCATGTTAAATGCTATGTCCTGCCCCGAGTCATGTGATGCGCCGAGATACCGAGGGGGAGGGGGAGACGAGAGCTCGTGGGAGTGCCAGAACGCCGAGCTCTGGTTCGGTTCGAATGATTAGTGGGCAGACCTGAAGCTAGCTGCATTCGTCTCCACTGCACTCGTCGAATGCGACAGTCAAACGCCGACATTCCGCGTTCTAAAGGCTGTGGTACACTCCTACGTTGAGCATAGTAAAAGGAGTATGACAGAGCCTTAACACGTTTGAGGAGTGCAGTGGAGACAACGGCAGCTAGCTTTATACCTATTATTAATTCCAACGAGAGCTCGGCGTTTTGGTGTTCTCGTTTCCTTCTCTACATTCATGTCCCGGCGAATATGACGTTTTAAGTTGTTACATGTTGCTACGGACGTACGAAAACAAATCTTCCGCGATATTCTCGTCATTTCATTAAAAACTCGCCGTTGGTAGGGAGATAATGGCCAACTTCATCAAAGTGCTCTTCGACGTCCTTTCAGAGCTTCGTCGCTTCGCGCTATAGCCACCAGGTGCTGCTAATACCTTCTGCCTTTGCCATTATCATAAGCTCGTGTTCGCAGCTAACAGAGTGATAAAGAAAAGAAAAATCGATTCCGGGGAATACGTTCCTTTTTCCCTCGGGCTTGCTCCAGTCAGTTCAGTTTGAGCGGTGCTGAGTGAACACGAGAAGGGAATAAAGCGAGCATTCCCACTTTATATCTTTGCCGGGAGAGCAGTTTTCGGGTAGAGTTGTTTCTCTCTCGCGTATAAACTATAGTAATCCGCGTATTATCATTTTCGGGGGCATGACGACGAGTAGCTAAAGTGCTCGCTCCACTGATCTCTCTTGCTCGCTCCGCTTCGCTCGACGATGCTCGCGCCATCTGGGGTAGCTCGCTTCACTCAGGCGGCGTTCGGAGCGATCGTTATTTCTCCGCGCTGATGGTAGGGGGCGCGGTTAGTCAACGCTTTTCGGAGTCATACACCGGCAGTCCGGCACCCTCCAAGTGTCTTTCATGTTTTGGTACGCCGGAGTTTCCAAGCTTGGAAGTCTCGTCGGAGTCCCGCTGCGCTTCGGATTGTCGAGAACGTGGATGGGAATTAACAATGAAGGTTATGCGAACTAAAAGAAACATCATCGATTTAAACTCAACCAGTGAGGGACTTTTCGTAGTTCGTACGCGAGAGCCTTGCATTGCCAGCGGAAGCTGGAGCCGTCACTCTGAGAAAGGATGAAGGGCGCGACCACAAGGCCCGCAATTCGCATTGTTTTTCAGGATTGAATCAGTGTAGTTAGAAAATAGTTATTCTTTACCACTATATATTTCTCAACATAGTAGACTGATTGATCAATTCGTCCGATCACTGATAACAATGCAGATTAAAGAACTAGTGTAAATGTAAATAACAGTTTCATTAACTTTTACTGATGTAATCCCCGCCATACTAGAACAAAAATACAGCTTGATTTTTTTTTTAAATTATAATGCAATTAAATGCAGAGGTGCAAGCGAGCTGGACAAGAATGACGAAAATAATCCCTGGAGGAGGGGAACAAGAGGGACAATGGAGAGGTCCCGGGTTCGATACCCGGACCAGGCGGATTTTTTCGGTCGCGCACCAGTCACCTAGCTGTGTTTGGAGATTTGTGTTTGTCCTTTGTCCCTCTTGTTCCCCTTCTCCAGGGATTATTTTCGTCATTGATTTTTTAGTTGGTTAGGCAGCTTTATTTTATTAATTCTTTGCGCCCTGGCTTGTTAAACTAGGACATTACTTTTCTAGTTTTTGCTTATTTCGCGTTTCGATTTCGTAGCACTAAGATGCCACGTAGCTGAAGAACAAAGTGGATAATAGAAATCTAGTTGAAAGCTTCGGTTTTTTTTTTTTGTTTTTGAAGAACACATCTTTTCTCTCTTGTTCAGTTTTATATAAACCTTTCTTGTCGATTCTTCGATTTAAATACAAAACAAATACGCATGGAAAGCATCAAATTATCAACAAACGGTAAATAAAAGTATTTTCGGTATCATTTCTGCGGAAAAGGTTTGATTTGAATAAGGAATGTAGGACTGCTCCGATTTAATCTCGATTTAAATTGTATTGATTTTGATCCTCCACCCTGGTTCTGACTATATCTGCTCCAACAATCCTGAGTATGACCAGTTTGATTATCGGGATTAGTGCCACTAAATAAGCTACGCTTCAGAGAAACGACTCTTGGCCATATTGTGGCTAAAAATCATGGTTTCCAGTTACCTGAACCTTTGTCTGAAATCACAGGAAACGCTTTTCCGTCCTCCACAAATGTTTAAACAGTTCGCGACAGAGCAAACCAATATTACATGAGCTTCCTAAAACCGAATCTAATGCTGAGGAAGTCGCACTTTTGAATCCTGACAGGTCGGCAGTTGCGTCTGCTCTGCCCAAGCACCAAAATGGCGGCGCCCACAACAATGTCGGGGAACGGAGTGCCGATACTCTAGGCGCAGCTCATTTATTGGCTCTAGTCGGGATAACTCGTAACGTTCTCGCCGGTCCCACCAGGGGCCCTAATCTGCACGGCGGGACCAAGGAAGCGGGACATCGCCGCCTGCTCCGATTGGTCGGAGGTGCGGCGCTGACCAATCGCAGCAGGCGGTGGTGTCCCGGTTCCTTGGCCCCGCAGTGTAGAATCAGTATGGCTCCAGTAGTCGACAGTTATTACACTTGACCATGCCAGGCGCATGCGCAGATAGTTGGAAGTACTCGGTCATGTGGCGGCGTAAATATAAAGTGTTGGATCTTTAGTGGCGTGAGTATAGAGGGCGACACGACTACACACAGAACAGAAAGGACGAAAGAGAGGGGGGACTGCCCCCTCGATATATTGTCGTACTGGCGGCAAACCCACGTTAAAGCCCCCTCCCAACCTCCACCCTCCGGCGCCCTCACATCTCCCAAACACTACGGACCACATGTACAGCCCGGAGTTGGGCTCAACTAACTAAAACGTTAACCCCGAATTCCAGCCTCTAGAATTCAGGATATTTAGTGGCGGCAAATTGGCGGTGAATACGTCGTCTCCCCCGTGCCAGCGCGCGAAAACAAAGTATTCGTTTTTAGCAATCCCATCATTTTTTTTCTTCATTGACTCAGCTATAAAAAGGCAGGAAGGAGACATCCGCTACCACTTCGGCTGTAGCGTCTCCTTTGTATTTAATTTTTAAGGTGACATCACGGTGGAATAGCGTTAGTTGAGCAGGCATAGAATCATCCGCTGACCTCTTTTATCACGTGTTTGCGCTCACAGCCACCACAGAAGGTGTAGCGCTACAAGACTACAATCGATAACGGCTTACAACGCTATGGTTTTTCCAGCCAAAGTCCCAGTAACGTCTCGTAGTGGAACGCAAGAGGTCCTAAAGACTGACTCACACATTCGCGTGTGAGTGTGGTCGATTGCATTAGAGCTACTTGTGACCGCTTACGACAAGAGCACAGACTGGCACCATCCATCAGGCAGCCCTACCAAAGTTGCAAACTGCATGTTTTTTATTGTTTTTTTAGCACATTATTTTTCGTTTCGTGCCAGAGATAATTCTGAAATTACTGTAAGCGACCATTTCCCATAGTATACAGTGCGTAGATTTGATCTCGCAAGTACTGAAAGACATTCCAGTCTAGTTATAAACAAGGTTGCAAGTGTTACGGGGGAGGGCTACTTGACAGGTGGCACCATTGTGACGGTAGGTTCGGAAGATTTACGACCCCTACGGCACAAAGACTCGGTGGCCCCCAGACAAGAACACCACAAAGGAAGCAGATCATGGACTTGCTCCTTGAATACGTCAGGCCCTGATTCGTACGGAACTCATTCCATGTAATCGAATCACTTGTAGGCGATCATTCTTGGAGTATTTTTTTGTAATCATTTGAGTGCGTTTATAAGGAAGTAATCGCAAGAGTAATCTGATTACTTTTGGGAGTGCTAAAATTACTCGTAGCCGTCACTATTTTCCCCTCCTCTTTCTAACGGTGCCCTCTGGTTCGTACAAATTTTCTGCCTAGGAATCATCGAACCAATTGTAACTTGTTAAGTGATTTTGAGAAGTTTTCAAATGGGAAATGGCGGCCGACGGAGCCCTCCATTACATGAAGACGAATGGCGCCAGTCAGAGTCGCCAGTTACCAAGAACAAAACCCATTTTCCCGTTGAATTTTTTAAAAAATCACTTTTATCTTTTGAATAAGATAACGGTGAATTATATAACTTTGGCGTCTTGTTCGGACCGCGAGCGCTACATTTGGCCGGAGGGTGGGCGTCCAGAAATTCGTCGCGTATTTTTGAGGCAAAAAAAAAAGGTCTGGAATATTTATTTATTTTTTCTACTTCCTTTTCTTTTTTTTTTCTTTTTTTTTTTTTGGGGGGGGGGGGGGGGGACACGCTGTACTAGTACTCGTCGTAAGCGGTTATAAGAACCAGCCTGCGGAACGATGGGAAAGAAAAGGTACGCTAAAACGTAAGAATGTTTGCGCGCGAGATTCTAGAAGCCATGGCCATCGAGGAAATCGACGATGGATGTGTGAGCATGGCTTCCATCACGGTCAGCAAAGACGAAAAACAGTTTTCGCGATCTGCCACGTCCCCGTGAGGGGAAGTAAGCGGGATGGGGGTGTTGGTGGAGTAAAGTTGTGTTGAGTGAGAGGGAAATGTGTAATGGGTCATCATTTAACTTAATTTATTGGCATTATGTTATGTACAGAATAAAAAAAAGGGGGGAGGGGAAGGAATTTGGGTTAAGGTGCACAATTGTATAAAGTCACAGTTGATAGCCAGGGGTGTATGTCTGTTTCTTCTCTCTGTGTTTCTTTCCTTAACGTTCTAGCCAACGTTACTAAAACGCTCAGTTTGAGAAACTCGCCGTCAAAACCTGGGCCGCTGGCGTCCACCGAGACCGAGCTAAATGCGACAACAGCGCCACTCTTTGTCATTTGTCTGTATTCTCGTCACCTTGAGCTTTTAGAAAGCCTTTTTTTGCCTAAAAACAAACGGAAAAGACTCTTTTTGTATGAAATTTATTGGACTTTAGTACAAAATGAAGGGTGCGTGATGTTTTTAAAATCTTTAGTTTGCAAGGTTTTGCGGCACAATTAATATTGTTTTTATACAACCACGCCTCAGCGGTGCTTTCAGGTGGCGCGTCCCGACCTAGGTCCATTTTAACTTCGGTAGCAATTAAGACGCGGCGCGCCCGCTGGGGAGACGGGGGTGGCACCCCTGTAACCTCTTCCGCTGTATCTGTTTCGGCTTCTAAACGGCCGATTAAAGCCAAAATAGAAGTGGCGTGCGGTTCCTCGAATGGCCGCTGCGGGAGAAATGGTGGCGTTGTGTTCGTCATTAGCTCGGTGCTGGAGGACAGATCGGGGCCACTTTTTGAAGGCAGTCTCTATGGCAGTTTCCCAACTGAGTGGTTTAATAACGTTGGTTCTAGCTGACCTTTTCTTTTGCATCAATGTACCAACTTTAAGCTGAGACTACAAGCTCCGCCTTCTGCGCGAGCTCGCTGGCTTCCGCAGTGCTTTGGTTGCGCGTTCCTGCGCGTTCACACTTGTTAGCAAGGGCAGAAAACTCGCGCTGAAGGCGGAGCTTCTAGTCTTTAAAGTTGAACGAAGTATAGCTCAACTTGAGCCCTTATTCGAACGTTGTGGTCGTGTCTTTCTTCCGGAAACAAGCGACGGCTGTGATTGCCGACGGCACAGTCCGAGGTCGCCATGCCGCCACGTGCTGGCGTCGCACGCGCCGTTCGGCGAGATGACGAAAGCCTGAAGCCGTCGCGCTGTGGAATGCGGACTGCCGTCACGTTGCGATTTGCTCGCGCATCTAAAGTCCCCCGTCTCGTCGAGAAAGGTCGCGTGCGACAGCAGCCTTGACCGGGACCTCGCTGTATGCATCTGCAACAGCAGCAGTACCAGACGCCCGCTTGTCTCGAAGGCTCTACCAAGCGGAAAGGAACTGCTAAGGTTTCCACCTTCTGCATTCGAATGGTCGCCGCTTCCACGCTTTCTCTCTTCCCCTTCTCGACTTCTGCGTTTTACTTCCTGTCTTTGGATGTGCGTTGTTTTTTGTACGTTTCTGCTTCTGCGGGCTTCATTTGGATTCCTGATGTCCTCTCCGCCGTTTGATCTTTGCCTGTATTTTCGGAGTCGTCGGTGTATTTTTAGAGTCGCCCGAAGTCTCTTCTTTTTCCTTCTCTCGGTGGGAGTATCCCCGACAGACACTGTGTCGCCGGAGTCGTGGTGGCTTTGAAAGGTCGTTCGTTGAGGGGAAGACTCGTGTCGTTTGAGTCCCACGGCTGTCGGTGAAGCCGCGCTCGCTCCCGTCTTTCTCCTCTGCGGTCTGTTTCCCCTTTCATTGCGGCTTTAGGCGAGCAATTCGAAGGACTTTTTAAACACCGGATGCTGACAGGATAGATACCACCCCGCTCACCTCCTTAAGCCGCTGCGACACTGCTGACACATCGTACAAAAGACAGTGGGCAGACTCTGTCTTAGTTTCGTCCTTGTATGACGGTCACTAAAAATGTCTGCACACATGTTCGAATTTAATTTATGAAGAAAACATGCCTGAGGCGTGTCCGCACATAATTCCGTTATCATGTCTGCAACTCCGCGTGTTTTTTGTATGATGTATGAGGAGCGGTGAGACTGCCGTTTTATGAAAGTTCTGGCGTGTGTGAATTCATCCGTTCAATACATGACCAAGAATCGCGGCTGGTTCACGTAGTAAGCGTATAGACACTCGCGTTCGAAGTCCCCACGAGGAAAGGGTCATGACATTGTTCCTACACGGCCAATCACTTTCTATATTTACATATGTCACGTTCCGTCGCGTTCTGGGTGTTAACTCAATAAAGGACCATTTTGTGCGAACACATTTTTTTTTTTTTTTGTTTCGTCCACCGGTGGCTACGTGATTGGGACTGACTCGAGAGTGTTTGGAAATATACTGCCACGCGTAAAGAACGAAGGAACTTAAATGTCACGGAGCGCAATTTACGGACCACACAGTGACTATCTCGGCGTAACTTGACAAAACTGCCAAAGCTGCGGCTTCAACGTAACTTGCGAAAATTGCCAAAGCTACTGAGTAGAGTTATTGGAGTTACCGGGGCCAATTTCTGAAACCACAGGCGTGGTATGACGGTCCTTTCACATTGCTCATACCAAGACTGTTTACAGACATGTTTGAAGCATACATACATCGAAGCAAACATGCTTCGAATAGGATTGAGGCGTGTGCGCAGGTAATTATGTCGTGACATTTTGTGACACGTGAATCTTCCTGATAGGGAGTTTTAGGAGATTGTTCTGGTAACTTCGTTAACGACGTCGGAACGATCTACTAAAACTCGCAAATAATTCAGAAGTTCCTCCGGTGAGAGTTCTCTCCGCTGTGTGTCCGAGGAGGAACCAGTCCGACTTCCCCTGGCTTGCGAATCCCGAAGGCGATCGAAGCGTGCCCGCGCTTCGATCTCGGGCTGTTCTTTGGCCACACTTCTCGGTGCGATTGATCGCGCGCTGGGTCTGGGGGTCTGCGCCGCCGAGCAGCCGGTGTTCCCCATTCCCTATTCCCCATTAGTCCCACGAGAAACGTCATTCGGGTCGGACTCACTGGGAGAGAGGGCGCGGAAGAACCGCGGGTGCATGGTTGGGGAAGTTGGCGCAACCCGGCGTCGGCTCCCACACCCCGAGGACCTTTAGTGCGCGCTCCTACTTTGCTTATTCATCGCCGGGGAGACTGTGCACGTCGATCGGGCAGTGCGATTCGGCCGACGTAATCTGTGAAATGGATGTCTCTGGGAAGGTCCATTTCCCTGATTACGTCAGCGATTACGTCAGTGACTACGTCAAGGACAAAGCTCGGGTCGATGTAGCGGGAGATTCCCGCGCAAACAAATAGGAGATGCGTACGCCGGCTGGAACCAAGGTTCGCCGGCAAGTGGCGCAAGCGAGTTTGTTGACAGTGCTGTCGTAAAACGCTGGACGAAATCTATTGACTGGAAAAGTACCGCCAGGATGGCGCGGGGAATTGTGGATGTCCTTAACGTCCTTTCCATTGTCTGTCGCAGGTTTAGAAATGCAGAACAATCTCCTCCCACGAAGCTCTCTGCCCACCATGATTGGTAGTTTCCCCCTCTCCACTTGCCTCTTTGGCATTCGCTCTGCTAAACTGGAAAAAGAGGAGGGTTTTGTGAGAGGAGCTTGTACTGCTCTTTATAACCTGCCACGGGGTATATAGTATAGTTCAGCACGCTTATCCACAAGGACATGCGACATTAGATACAAGTTATTCTACATGCTCGTAATGATTAGCTCGCAGTATACAAGCATGTGGAGCTTTAGTGTGAGCCTGGGAGACTTTTTGTCTGTGACCGCGGTAGCCTGTATGGATAGGATCTACGAGGTTAACTCGTGGTTCTTCAGAGACAACAAAGTTGGATCACTTCTGAAACAAAAGTGGACGGCTTTCAGCGGGCGCTCGACAGCAACAAGAACCACGCGCCTTTGTGGCATTCACTCGAGGGTCACTTTTGGTGTTTCGAGTTCGGACGACCGCGCAGC
This sequence comes from Ixodes persulcatus, assembly GCA_013358835.2. Lineage (NCBI taxonomy): Eukaryota > Metazoa > Arthropoda > Arachnida > Ixodida > Ixodidae > Ixodes > Ixodes persulcatus. Next base: position 1,160,990 of record JABSTQ010011397.1, read on the forward strand.
TGGTAACCGCGCCGCCCTGGGAATCGGGCCTCAGCGAATATACGGGCCAGGACCGACAAAATCGCAGCCTGCATGTGAGCGGTGCGCTATCAAAGCATTACCGCGTCCGAATTGAGCCTCGCGGAGGCGGGAATCAATTCTGTGACCTTTCGGTCGACAGGCTCGAGTGACGTTCCGGAAATGACTGCCCGCGTAGTCCCGTGGCCTCCCATATCGAACCCTTTCGGGATACAAGTGCTATCTCTGAGCTTTTCCTCGCGCTTTCGAAAGAAGGCGACGTAATGCGTCCGTTAATATTGAAATAAATAAACCCGGCAATAATTCAAGAGCTTAGTAAAGAAAAAAATGGAAGGACCTTTTTTTTTTTTTCCTCTGTCTGCGCACGCCAATTATTCCGGAATTGGTTTAGCTTTGTAGTTGTCGGATTACTTTCGCGTTGCTTAGAATGCATGTCGTGCTTCCAGATGTTCCGCGTTGAAGGAATAGTTGTATGCTGAAGAACTCTTAAACATTCGAAACCTCCGTGTAGTGCCTATTGCTGCTCTTGAAATATTCTGAAAAACTTCAAAATATACACTCTAAAAAAAAAAAAAAAAATAGATTCTTTTTTTTTTTTTTTGCAGGTAAAGTAATTGTGTCTCTTGTGTAGTCAGAAGGGAGTTAACTATTTTACCCTAAAATTGTCTCGGCCAACTTCTCGGCTTGTTTCTACTCCTGCTGTTGTCAGAGTGTTAAGCACAGTCCTATTCAGAAAGGCATTCGTGCGCTTCTCGTAATAAAAACAACAACTACAATGTTTCAGGTATTGCAAGTTGCACGAGATAAGATAGAGCCCCTGAAAGGAGAGGAGGTCCAATTTGATATGGAGTTATTAACTCTTTGCCCGGGTGCATGTTTCGACAGCGCAATGCTAATCTGCCTCTTGTGTCTCCGCTGTAGATGCGAAATTCACGTGTCGGTAGCATGCGGCGGGTTTTTCTCCCGGCTTTCGCAATAGGGCAAAGGCTACGGGGTAAACGGAAACGCATTCGGTTGACGAAGCTGAAGCACGCCGTCGATGAAGCAAGACTCCATTGCGCAGGGCGGGCTGTCATTCGTAAATAGTTTGTCCCTCTAGCTGTGTGCTGATTGGGTTTCCACCGGAGAGCATGGCTTCGCACGCTCACGCGCACACCGTTCCCGAGATAAGAAAATGAGAAATCCCGTCCAAACGAACTTTCGCTTGCCCTCGCTTTGTTTCAAACCTCCCTCTCCTTCCTGATTTTCGGTCTCAATCGTTGAGATTGCGCGTTGCGTGCTCGGTGTAATGGTTGCTCCCGTGTAATGTGTTCGGGGGATACCTAATTTACTTTTTTTTTATGTGTGTTCTGCGATTTCTGTAATTAAACTTGTCTCGGTCGTGTGCGTCTTTGTGCATGGTTTGAGCTGAAGCAGGTGTAGAAATTCGCAGTCCAATGTTTAAAAAAGGAACTAAAAAATTAAAGCTGTAATCTGGTACATTGCCGAATCGTAGGTGAGCGCACGATTGTGCGTCATAGAGTGTGTTCAAACAGCATATATTGAATCACCCGCGGCCGAAAGCACTGGTTTCCAGAAGCAATTTTCAGAAAAAGACTGCATTTTTGTGCAGTCTTTTTCCAGCGACTTGGATGTAACGAAACACGTGTCCTAATGAGTCGATGACATGCAATCGAGTGATATTCGCCCCTCCTACGGCATTTCAGTAGTAAATAGAGTGCGCGTCCATAGCTTTGATCAACGCCAACCCGTAGTTTTGGCTTTGACACAGAAAGTTGTCTCCCAGTACGAGAAACGTGTGCAAGTAAAAAGTGTTTAAAAAATAGTTTTTTTTTTCTTCTTTTCTACCGCAAAACTATTCTATGCATTGGCGAACGCTTAGTATCCGCCAAAATGTAGCGGTAGCGGTCCCAACAGACGCCAAAAGTTTCTGAACTTACCGTTATCTTATTCTAAAGTGATTTTCTATAATTTTTAATGGGAAAATTACTGCCGGTGAAACCCTCGAATAGATTAAAAAAAGACCCCCCCCCCCCCCCCCTCATCCTCCGAGAAGCAGGGAGTTCCTGTTTTTGCAGTTTCACAGTGTCGCTCAAAGTGATCGGAGGGGAGAGGGGGGGGGGGGAGGCTATTTTTTTCCCTTGCTACATTTATAGCGTTTGAAGTTTCGTTAAAGAGTGTTTTATATATCAAGTACGTTAGAATAAATTGACCGCCTTCCCCTGCTCTCGAAAGTGAGGCCCTAAGCTGCAATCCACCTAGCCCGCCCCCCCCCCCCCCCTCCCCCTTAATCCAGCTCTTCGTCGAATGCGTGGACCTGAATGGCACCTGTTACCAAGAACCAGCCAAATTTTCCCATTGCAATTTTCAGAAAATCACCTATGACTTTCGATTAAGATACTGGTTAGTTCTCAAAATTTGGCATCTCATTCGGACCGCTAGCGCTACATTTAAGCCGAGGCTGAGCGTTCAGCAATGCGTCCTTTATTTTTGCAAAAAAAAAAAAAGAAATAATAATAATATTTCTTTTTTTTAACACGTTGTAAATAGTTTCTTTTTTTTTTTTTTTAGTGAGTGGGAATTTTGAATTGTGTTTTTCGCGCCGCAAAACGCACTACTTGTTGCCGCAAGCTCAAACACCGTGGAAATGTAGAGACCCCTTTCAAAAGTCACGTGCCGATCATTAGAAGGTCGGAACCCCTGCACAATGGCGGAACAACTGCCATCGGGAAACGTGCAAGTCATTCCTTAAGATAGCGAACGTCGAAGCGCGGCCAGCACTACCAGCCGACGAGACAATTAAACAGCGTCGAAAGTGCAACGTCATCGCGCTTATCAGCTTTTTTTGTGGGTGTTTTTTACAGTGTGCCGTGACGTTGAGGTTTTAATCCACCATTGTGCAGGGTTTTCACAGCTGCCAACAGGAACAGTATTTCGAAAGGGGTCTATAGTGCCCACAATTTTTACTTTTCCGCAAAGCAGTCGGAGAGCCAATCACTACCTCGGTAGAGGTGTACGATTTATACGAAACTTCGATTAATTCGCCATAACTGATTTGTTGTGCGACTCGATTCGCAAACATACCTTCACTGTTCGAAAAATTTGAGTTTCTCGAACATTCATAAATTACGAATCATGTCTCGAAAATTCTGCCATTTCTCGCGCCGAGCTCCAGTGCTTGGCGCCAGGGTTCTGACACCGAGCTTTCTCCGGCGCTCCCTCGCGTGCGCAGCTCCACCGCATCGCACCGGCGTGCTGGGAGAAGCGGCTGACTTGTAAGAGCATCTCGGTTGGCTCGATGGTCGCGGAAATTTCGCTCACTATAGAACCTTTGGATCGCTTATCACCCGGGCGAAAGGTGCTGAATCACTGAGCTGTGGACGCATGCGCAGGGTCTGATACACCACACAGAGGAGCTACAGTGCATGCTCAGAAGGCCTTCAATAGCCCAACAGACAAAGATTTCTTAATACGAGTTTGTGAACACGGGTGCGTGATGGGCGAGTGTACCACCCAAAAGTGACGGTGGGATGGCTGCTGGATGTTTTGCGTGTATGTAGGCGCTCTAAAGCGAATATCTCCAATGGGGAATTCCGCTGGTAGATTCGGCGCGATTTTCAAAATCTTTGAGGGAGGCGAACTTCCGCTCCGTGGGACCCGCTCCAAATTGACGGGCGGAAGATGGACTCGCATTTTTGGAGCGACCCGCCCGAGACGGTCGGTCGTTCCAAATGGCCGCTGCTCGAACTTGACAAGTCGACCAATATATCAGGTGAACACGCGACACAGGCTGGGCAAAAATAAGCCGTACCACGGAGCCCTTATCACAAACAACGAGGAAGACGTTCGCGTTCGCCACCGTCACATACCTTTCGGCCGCCTCGAAGCGGCGGGGCACGCACAGCGATCGCCATTGGTGGAGTTAAGATTGCTGCTAAGACTCTTAATAAACACAAAGAGGTAACAAACCATCACTTGCACGGTCGTTGCCTTGTCTGTTCTTGCTTTATTGCACGAGAAAACGCCGGCAGCATGCAGTGCAAAAAGTCAACAATCAGTGGCGGAAAAATGAACAGGCCTAACCTTGCGTGTGCCTCCTTCGGATTTTCTGTCGTTCTTTTTCTCGTTCTTCCTCTCACGATCACTGATGTCACCGCTTAAGATTTGCCACGCTCCAGTCCCGGCTTTGCACCCCTGATCTATACGCGAGGTAGGAGCGTTGGAGCCGTTACAATCCCGCGTAAGCAACCGTCGCAACTGAACAGATCCAACTCGACGGCCCACGGCCCAGCCGGTCCGGCGACCTCGCCGCGCATGCACACCGCCGAGTTGAATAAAATGCCTTTGCGCGCATCTGTCAGCTTCCACCAAGCTCTCTAAAAAAAAAAAAACCATGGATCAAGTTCGGCGGGGTTGAAGGCGGTCCACGGAGCGGGCGCTGCCAGAAATCTACTTAGTGGAAGATGACCAGTTTGAGCCGGATTTGCCAGCGGAAGATGCTCGCTCCAAAAGGGGCACTTTTGGAGCGGGCCAAATCTGCGAGCGGAATTCACCATGTATTCCGCTCGAATCCACCTGATCGTTTCCAACACCCTTGAGCACGTTTGGTGCTCTCACGCTATTTCAACGAAGTCGTTGCGCCATGAGTCACAGAAGACATCGACGTGGCTCCTTCATGCTTTTTCCGTTCCTCCACAGCGCCTCTCTCAAGGACACCGGAGGGTCGGGCATCAAGCGCTTTCGAATGGGCGCCTAATTAACGGTGTAGAACGGGCGAGTCACTCGGGCGTGCCCAGGTAGCCACGCATGTGGACGTGCAGACTGAGCTAGACTGTGTGGGGACGCTGCCTCCAATCTTGGTGCACTTCCAACCATAAGGACAGCAACGACAGAGACAGCGGTGCCATCGGGACTCCTGATTGCTTCACGAAGCTACGTCTGTTAAACAATCTTCGGGTTCATCGCCGCGTCACGTAGAAACCACACCGACTGACTCTTCCTGCTGGTGGTTTAATGGCGACTGACTGGTTCGTGATTAGAGGAAAAGAAATAAACTCGTGCTGCGCGCTTCTTTGTTCTCGTCTTCTTAGCTGTAGCTGTTGAAGATTCAGTTACCTTTTGCTTTGGTTATCCCATTGTGTGCGGCAAACACCTGCCCCGGTAACTGTGCCGTTAGTTCAGCCGCTCCGAACGCAACCTTCGCAACTGTCTGAAGGAGGTGCTGCGTGTTCTACCGTTCTCAAGCGTCGTTTGAACAGGTTTCGGCACGTCTAACTCATCAACCATCAGTTCGTTATCCGAAGCGGTAGTCATGAGAACCATTTGAAGAAGCACTATTACCATACGGTTCAACGGTTTGTCAGTTGCATCTCAAGGTAACGAAGATGGCGACACTACCCGCTTGTCACCGAAGGGACAGTTCCACGCTTCTAGAGGACAACCCTGGGGGTCGCTTCGTTGTTTAGCCCGGTGCATAGCTCGATCTAGGGCGAGCGTCGTAACGACGTATCTATTAGAGGATTGACCGCTGCGAAGTACGAGGGTAACGCTTAAGCGTTCGGCCTTGGACGATATATGTGTCCCATTGTTGAGGAAGCCCACAACAGCTAATGAATCGTCCGAACAATGTCCAGCAATTATTGGTGGCGTCTTTCTCTTCCCCGCTGTGTCGCACGCGTCTTCTTCGAACTCAACTTGTTTCTATATAATTGCTCGCTCTTTTCGTTCGTCCATTCTTATTCCTTTTTTCCTGCTGCAAGATTGGTTGGCGTGTTTGCAGACGATTAAGTGGTGGCCTCTGATTGGATGGAAACGAGCTGGGAGGGTCATTACTCACTCGTCCAATCATCTCTTGAGGATCAAAGAACTTTACAATGACCAGCGAACGAGCTGCGGCCTCGCTGGCTTCTTTCTTCTAATATTTGCATATTCTCCCGTTATATGTTTTATTTTTTTTTATTATTATTATTATTTTTTTTTTAATGGACTCATCACAACACACATATACTTTCGATGCGTATAGACAGGAGCTTCGGGGGCAGTATACGTCTGTATTGTGATTTACTTTGTTATTTATTGTAACGTGAGCTACACTGGCCGAGGTTGAGCAGTTTCGCGTGGCTCGCATAATAAGCCGTGCTCCGTGCTGCGCATGCGCAAGGAGCAGTGACGTCCCACGGCGCACAGCTGGCGCGCCGGAGCCGCCGCCGCCGCGCGCTCCGCCGCCGCCTCGCCCGCCTCGCCGGTCTGCGCATTCCAGAGGAGTGACGTCATAGCCGCGGCAGACGCACTGGCGCCGCCGCGTGGCCAGCTGTGCGGCTCCGTTGCGCAGTAGCCAAGTCTGACGCTGCACCGGAGCCGCTTGATAGCGCCTCTCATTTTGTGCGCGTAAGCTCACGGCTCGGCTCGGCTATGCCAGCATAAGCTGGCATAGCCGAGCTAAGCCACCGCAATTTTTTTTTTTTTCGTTTTGTTTGAGGCATTCGTGACTCCAGCGACCTATGCGGAGCGCAAGTTCGTCTGCTTCTTTTCCAGGGCTTGCGGTGACGTCAGAAAGACGCCGAGCTCTGATTGGCTCTGATCGGAAGGATAGTGGGTAGACCTCGAGGCAGTTTGCTTTGAGGTCTACCCACTATTCTTCAATCAGAGCCAATCAGAGAGCTCGGTGTCTTTTTGACGTCACCGCGACTCCTGCAAAATAAGCAGACGACTTGCCCTCCGCATAGGCCGACGCGCTGTTTCCAAACAAGCCCCCAGGAGGTGTGGGCAAACGCGCAGTTTCCGCACGAGGTGTGGGCACTGCGCCTGCGCAGAAACCACATTCGCGTGAAGTGGAGTGTCTGCGCATGCGCCCTGCCAATAGCAGCGCCACCGCAGCGGAGTGACGTCAGCGCCGCGTGTTGGTGTATATAGAGGACGCCACTATCGAGCAAATATGGCGGTCTCTAACAGGTCGTGCTGTGCCATGTGCCAGCTCAACGTACAACGCTGGGGCATCAGCGAGCGAGTATTTGACTCAAAGTAGGTTTGCCCCGATTTTTATCCCCCATATTTCGAACCTGCGGCGATGTTTTGGCGTAGGCGAGCTTCCAGAGGCTCGACTTTCTTCGAGGAAGAGATGTAAATGACCTGCCTACTGTTCTTCCACGGTGCTGATGAACGTTGGTGAACGCTGAATGTCTGGTTCGCACGGTTACATAGATTGCGTTCAGAGCAACCTGAGTCACAAGCTGACACTTCAGTTACAACAGAGTCACCGGGCAACAGTTCCATCGCGCAAACCACCGGCAACATGTCATCACGGAAGCCATAACAGACGAGCAGAAATCGCCGAAGGACATGCTCCAACTAGTTCGCTGTTTTTCCGCTAGGTGCCGTCCGTTTTGCTGGAGTCGCGAATACAGTCAGCATGAAAGGAAGTTCTGCGGTTTGTTACTTTAAAGGGGCACTGACAACCCAAAAGGTCGTATTTTTTTATTGTCTAAAACGATGCAAGTTGTAGTCATAGACACGCAAAAAGACCGCATCGCGAAAAAACAATTTCCCGCGCGCGCGCGCGCCTTTTTAGTTTTGGCGTTTATATTTCCCGCCGCTCACCTCTTCGTTTCTTTTGATCGGTGACGTCAAAAATCAGGAAATTTAGAAGCATTGTAGGTGACATTTCTATAACATTTAATAACGGCAATCGTAAAACATGTTTTTTAACGCAATTGCGAACGCACTACGGCCCCTTTTTCTGAAATACCTAAAATCAGAGTTCGGTGTGATGTTGCTTCCTAGATTTGTACCCTCCCTCGGAAAACTTGGCGGCGCTCGTTGGCGAGTCGGGGAAAAACAGGTTTTGTCCCGCCGGCGCCCTTCTATCCCTCACCTCCTCCTCGCTTGGGGTCGCCGTGGCAACGCCGCTTTGCTTCATAGCGTGGAGCGGAGGTCCGAAGGAAAGTCGAGTCGCAGGAGACCGCAAAATTTGACTCACTGCACTGGCGCGGATCGCGCGGGAACTTCAAATTCGGCATTTGGATATTGTTTTTTTAATTCACAAATACTGAATTTTAAAGTTTCAAATTTTGAGGGTAATGTCCCGGCATCGTTTTCAATCGTTTCGGATAATAAAAAAAATATGATTTTGGTGTGTCAGTGCCCCTTTAAAGTTTAAAGTGTTGTGAAGCTCGATTGATATAATAATAATAATAATAATATTATTATTATTACTCATACACACTGCATTTGATAATAACCTATTTACGTGTGCCCTTTTCCTAGATGTAGCTAAAGCATTCGATACGGTCAGCCATAAGTTGCTTCTTCAGAAACTTTATAACTTTGGCTTCCGCGGTCCATTTTTTGCATTACTAGAAAACTTCTTTTCTGATCGATCGAAAATTGTAAGTGTTGGAAATTTTAAAAGTTCGCGCGTAATGACAAAAGCGGGAGTTGCTCAGGGATCAGTTCTGTCACCCCTACTTTTTAATTTGTATGTGAACGACATTTCAACCAGAGTATACAACTGCAGAATATTTCAGTATGCAGACGATACTGTTCTCATATCTCGTCATCTGAATTATGTCGAAGCAATACATCTATTGACAGAGGACGCGACGCAGCTAATGGACTGGTTTGACGAAAATCTAATTAGAATTAACATGTCCAAGACACAATTTGTCTGCTTTAGAAATCCACTAAAGAAATTGAATCTGCGCTCGGTCGGTTGTCTTACACAAATCAAACTGTCGCAACTGCAAATGTCTTCCATTAGAATGTGTTAATAATGTGAAGTATTTGGGCATACATTTCGACTCGGATATGTCCTGGAACACGCATCTCTCACAAATATGTAACAAACTTCGGAGTGTTAGTTGTTTACTCTTTAATCGAAAAGTGTTTATGCCATTTTCTATTAGAAAGTCAATCGCGCATGCTCTAGGCTACAGCATACTTAGGTACGGCATCACTCTGTTCGCTAATTGCTCAGAACTATGGCATGACAAGATCAATCGTATTCTAAAAGGCTTATTGAAAAGCGTTGGATACCAAATGAATTTCACATCCGACATAGAACTCTTTGAAACTCTGCAATTACCAACTTTTTATTCTCTATTTCTACAAAGCGTTGTGCTTCGCCACTTCTGGAGCGATGACTTTAAAGGAGCGGTGCAACGATATTCAATTGGAATGATTTTCTTTTTACACGAGCTTACTGGCACTGGTGGGACTCAAGTTTACTCGCACGCAACGCCACTGGCCAAGAAACTCCTTTGTTGCGGTGTAATTTCAAAGACAAAAGCGATCATTTTCATTCAATCTCTTCTTTGCAAAATTTGATGACGTAACGTGGAGATCGCAGTACACCCCAATGACGATATTTGAATGCGGTTCATAGATTGGACCCGAGCATTGCGTGGGCACTCGATTTAAGCTCGTGATAATTACTAGCTCGAGAAGCATTCGGGTAGTGTCCCGTGTCCAATCGCTGCAACGACGACAATAGCCGAGCCATAACAATGTCTGGAACTCAGCGCGTGTCCTGTGCTTTGCCAACCCCTGCGCGTGGCTATGATCAACATTGGCGGCATATAATCGGCTCCAGATCACGTGGCCGCTCGTTCTGGCTGCGAGTTGAGGGGGTGAACGCTGCTCGTTTTTCTTTAATTTTTTACTGGGTCTTTTATTGCGTGGGGTGAAAAACGAACGCGTGTTTCATAGGTCATTAACGTCAGGGATCCGTTCTAAGCGGTATTTTCGCAAAGTGCAAAAATTGTTGCATCGCCCCTTTAAGCGTCCCTTCATCTCTCAAAGGAACTTTCGCCACGTTGCTCGTTTTGAAACCCCGCGATGCTTCGCGCGTTACGGTAAGAGAGTTCGCTCATATTACGTTCCTCTCATTTTCAATAAGCTTCCAGAGCGTATTCTCAAGGCTACGACGAGAAGAACTTTGAAGAAAATGTTAACTAATTTCAACATGGCATAATTTATTATACTTCTCATTGTAATCAATAATTTTTTTTTTACATATCATTCTACGGAAATGTGATTGCTCCTGCTCAAGAAGAGTTATATACTCTACGACATTTCTTCCGGTCTACTTCAGCCCATTTGTGCCTGTGCGTGTGTGTGTGTGTGTGTCTGTGTGGGCGTCTCACGGCCTGTCTTCAAACTGCAATCACTCCCGAGGCAACGACCTGGCACTGCTTCACTGTGGTTTAACGGTGCAACAAGAATGGCATTTCTGCGTGTATATGTGTGTGTAGATACGTATGTGCAAGCAATAATGTATTGCAAGAAAATGATAATCTAAACATTTTATTAGACTGGGCTCATAAGCCCATGCAGGCTTTGTCCAGTCCCGCTAATTGAACTTCTTTAATCTTCTCCCCATCGCCAATAAAATTATTATTTTATTTTTTTTTCGAAACTGTAATAGTGCCGGTCCAGCACGGATTCATACCTGGACGCTCTACAACAACAAATTCGGTTGCGTTTATGTCTGCGGTCTCGAAGGCCGTGTGCAGTAAGGGCAGGTGGATTCTATCTATTTAGACCTCAGTAAGGCTTTTGATGTTGTTCACCACGGCATTCTGCTGTCAAAACTATCGCAGTATGGTGTATGTGGGACATTGCACCACTGGCTGCAAGATTATTTATCGCACAGAGCATGCCGCCATGTTCGTGTAAACGGAAGATACTCGTTGAGATATGGTGTCACGTCCGGGGTCCCTTGGGGGTCGGTGCTGGGGCCTCTACTTTTTTCGATTTCTGTCAATGACGTGTCTAAGGTTAACTCTAATTCTTCAGTTTTGCAATATGCAGATGATATTAAGATATTTCGTGAAATTCGCAGTGTCAGTGATTGTAGGAGGCTTCAGGAGGATGCCTGTTTATTCTACAATTGGTGTATGACTAATAACTTCATCTTAAATAAGGATAAAACTAAAGTAATGTCCTACACGCGAAAAACGCACAGCATATGTTTTCACTACACTATTCACTCAGAGGTTCTGAGTCGTGTTAGCGAAATTCGAGACCTTTTTGTAATGTTTGATTCTTCTCTCCGCTTTGACGCACATATAGATCGAATGATCATGTCCGCCTTGCGTACTCTGGGTGTTGCCTGTAGAATGTCTAGGGCAGGGGTGGCCAAGCTGCGGCTCGCGAGCCGCATGCGGCTCTTCGCGTGTGAAAGTGCGGCTCGCGGCTTCCTCCCATACCCCCCCCCCCCCCCCCCCCCCAACCGCCCATGCACTTCCCCAAAAAGAAATGGAACGCGTTTTAAATCCAAAGACAGGTTGCGGTTTGCTAGTCTTGTGCTGCTACTGCTATCTTACGTACAGTTGGACTACTTTTGACTCGGATAGATTGCAATTAGTTCGAGTTTCGTTCATTCCTCTGGGCAAAAGTCCAGAGGAATGAACGAAACTCCCATACCCCCCCCCCCCCCCCCCCTGCGGCTCTTGGAAGTTTCGTGGTTAGGTTTGCGGCTCTTAGGCCGGGTCAGCCTGGCCACCCCTGGTCTAGGGTGTTTTCGAACTCAAAAACAATCTTTGTTCTCTTCTGCGCGTTGGCTCGATCCCATCTGGAATACGCCGCGGTGGTGTGGAACAGCATCTGTCCCAGCAGCTCCTTCAGGCTAGAGCGAGTGCAAAATAAATTCCTGTCAATACGTATATAGACATAGGTACTTTCGCGATAACTCATGTTTGTTACGCAATGATTGTTTAATGAGCGCCCTACTTTTGTCTAGCTTACATCAACGCCGTGAAAAATCTGTTCTTTAATTTTTCTTTAAAGCCATTCACGGCTTTATTGACTGTCCTGACTTGCTCAGATATTCCTTAGGGTTCCACAGACGGCGACCCGTGCGCCTATGCCTTTTTATATTCCAGTCGTGTCAAGTGTACACAATCCAGTGTTTCGTATGGAAAAGGTCTACAATGGTCTTGCCAGTCACCTGGACATCTTTTGTGGACGTAAAGACTTTTTTTTTTTTTTTAAATCCTTGTGTCGGTTGTACGTCTCCAGATAATACTTCGTGGACGTTAGTCGTTGATGCTGATCTTATTTCTGTTGAATATGAAAGTGCCGCTGTCTTTTCAGGCACATATCTCCTCACTGATTGTACTGCCGACGTGCAACTTTACGTCATTGTAAAAGTGTTTATTTTTTGTCCTATTTTTTTATTGAGTTATGCAATTTCCACCTCATGTGTGTTAGGTATAGAAAGTGTTTGGGTTTGTTAGTACTAAGACCGAAAGGTCGTTCCTAGGCACCAAATAAAGCCGATTCTTGATTCTTGATTATTATTATTATTATTATTATTATTATTATTATTATCACCATTATTATTATTATTATTATTATTATTATTATTATTATTATTATATAGTACCCTAGGTTAACAGCGTAGCATTTGTCAAGGAATGAAGTTAAATATATTCACCATTTTCTTATTTTCCATATAGCCTTGTCTGTGTGTTTCCAGTTTCCCAAATAACAGCAACCTTTAGGTACCGTTTTTTTTTTCTTCCTTCTTTATGTATATATCCCAGTCATGTTACGAACAGGTGCACAAAGATCTCACCGGTGCGATCCACATGAGAGATACCTATGCCATCGGGACTCCCCAGGAGCGATTGGACCCAAAAACATGCCTGCGTTAGGACAACTGAACGTACACGCCAAAAGAAGCCCATGCATCTACTTTCCCGCGCAACACTCGAGGAGCCAATCACCGCAACGTACGGAGGCAGCTCAGCGAATGGCGATGCCGAAACATATGTTCAAACCAAAAAACGCTGTCTGAGTTGTGACATTAAGGAATGCAAGCGTGACGTTTTCCATTGCTTAATGTAACAAGTCAGACTGCGTTTTTTGGTCTAAACATACGTTTCGGCATCGTCATTCGCTGAGCTGCCTCCGTACGTTGCGGTGATTGGCTCTCCGAGTGTTGTGCGGAAAAGTAGACGCACGGGCTTTTTTTTTTTTTTTTTTTTTTTTAGAGTGAATGAGATTGTTATATTTGCGTATTTAAAGACAGGAAAATTATTTTTCTTTGCCGCCAAGCACCGAATCTCGGTATTTAAGAAACGTCTTTATAAAGCAACATGTCACCGGGAATTCGGATCGACTCGCCAAGAATGGAGAGGTCAAGGAGAAACTGCTCATTCCACGAACCAAAAATGGCGACCATACGCGGATCTTTGCTCTATATACTTTCCCAGGATCCGGTGACTTTGACCGATTAAATTCAGGCCAATGATTGGTACTGTACCGAATGAGTCACGGATTACTACTCTGCGTACGAGCTTCTGAGAGTGTAAAATCATTATCTTGACCTGCTGTCTCACTACTCGTACGTAGTACAAAAGACACGGTGTTCGATGCAGACGCGATGACAGAGGCTGCGTTCCAAATCTTACTCGCGAATGGATCCGAGTTACTCCGTCGGATCATGTCACGTGACAACACGGATAGAGCGACGCTGGACTAGGGCAGGTTTTCGAACGCCAAGGTACAGAACCTTTACCCTAGAGTGAGGGTGAGGAAAGTTCGGAACACGGCCAGAAGGATCTGCGGACACGCTTCTCAAGCATGCTCGAAGCATACTCGATTCGTACATATATGTATGCTTAAAACGTGCCTGCAGACTGTCTTTTCTTTTTTATGATGTACGAGCAGTGTGACCGGTGTATTGGCGGTCTGATTGCAGTGATGACTCTCTGTCTGCTTACGTACGCGTGAAAAAAGGTTCGAAAGACTGGCATTGCCATGGTACAGCAGCCGATGTCTAACTTTATGTTTGTTTTATTATTATTATTATTTAATCGAGAAAGAAGGTCGCGCTATGTTCTGAAGGAAGCACGTTATCTTGATTACACTCCATCAACCGACCGAAGCTGCATGAAATCGAAGCCACGAAAAGAGAACCGAATAAGAGATGCGCGTAAAATAAAATGTGCGAAGGCTTTGACCTTGGCCTGGCTATAATAGGGAAGTCGATTTTGGTGCATATCGATCGCTCCCTCCCGATTCTCGACTTCAGAGAGGTGCGTGTGTGCGAGTTCAAAACCCCAAAAAACTTCGGGTGTTTTTTTTTTTTTTTTTTTTTTTAAATTCGATATAACCTTGTCGCAAGATTTCCCGCTTATTCCAACAACATGCGAGGATTTATCTTTCGAGGTCATCAATAGAAGAAAGAAAAAAGTGAAAGCCGTTTACAACTCCCTGTAACGCCGAATTGGAGCGCAGCTCTTGAGGAGGAGGAAGGAAGGGTAATCAGGGAAGCGTATACCCCTCCTCCTCCTCCTCCTCCTCCCCTCATTCTTCAATCTCCTCCGGGGGGGGGGGGGGGGTCACGTGACCTCGGGGGAGGGGGGCCCCCTCCTCCCCCCAGGTCACGTGACCCCCCTCCCCCTTCTCCCCCGAGGTCACGTGACCTGAGGGGAGGAGGGGGAGGGGGGCCACGTGACCCCCCTCCCCCTCCTCCCCCAGGTCACGTGACCCCCTCCCCTCCCCCTCCTCCTCCGAGGTCACGTGACCCCCCCCCCCTCCCCGCAGGTCACGTGACCCGGGGGTCACGTGACCTTGTGGGGTCACGTGACCTGGGGGAGGAGGGGGAGGGGGGTCACGTGGCCCCCAGATCACGTGACCCCCCTCCCCCTCCTCCCCCAGGTCACGTGACCCCCTCCCCTCCCCCTCCTCCCTCGAGGTCACGTGACCCCCCCCCCTCCCCACAGGTCACGTGACCCGGGGGGGGGGGTCACGTGACCTTGTGGGGTCACGTGACCTTGGGGTGACCTTGGGGGGTCACGTGACCTTGGGATGACCTTGGTTACGCCGACGCCGACGGCGACGGCGACGCCGCTCAAGCCGGAAACGGGCGCCTAAGAGCTGCGCTCTAAAACAAATGGCATTGATAGCACATTCATTGTCAACAGCGCGTGGCCGAACCGTTTTGACATGAGCCGGTAACCGTTATTTTTTTTCGGGTTCAGTTCCGGTTCGGGTTCATCGCGATAACAATATAACGGTTCGGGTTCGGGTTCAGTTCCGGAAAAAATACCGGTTCGGTTCCGGTTTTCGGTTCGGTTCGGTTCCGGTTCGACACCCTGGTTTTTGGTTTCAGTGAAGAAGTGCGGGACTTGCGTAACCTGTGCACGATATCTACATTCACTCAGGTGTCAAGGAGCAACCGGCACTGCAGGAACGGCAGTCATGGATGAGTGCCAGCAATGGCTTCGGTTCGGCACGCGACACTTCCAAAAATTGCTAGCGTCGCAAAAAAATAAAATACAAAAAATAATGATAACTATTATTATTATTATAATGAACAAAACACCGATATTGTCTTTAGGACGCGGTTGTTGCCTTCCGCTGGGCTTTGTCTACGCGTGTGACAAAGTGTTATCAAAGGCAGAAAGCTCAAGCTAGGGGCGGAGAATCTACCAAGTTCATTCCCAGTCAGCGACTTTATCAAACACAGACAGGAGGAGACACACATAATATAAAAAGAAAGAAACAAGAAAGTCACGCAGATTTTGATCGGCGAACAAGTCGGCGCTATACTTTGTCTCACCTTAGCATGGACTATTGTTAGCCGCGCATGCTAAAAGCGCGAGCTAGTTGCTATGGATAAAGCCTCGGCGGCTGCACGGGCGCTCGTGCAGCGGGTGCTACAGTCAAGGCAGTTTAGGCTACCCGCTCGCGCTTGCACAGCCTTCGCAGTTAGTCCATGCTAAGGTGAGACGAAGTATAGTCGCCCTAGTAGTACAGAGCGCGACACTGTTAGCGCGAACAAGCGATCGCCGGTTTTTTCAGTTTTTCTCTTTGAAACAAAGGGATGTCATCCAAGTTATTATTGCTACCGAAAGAGCTCATTTAGTTCTAAAATGTAAGCGATAAAATTTCGTGCTCGCTAATACTATTTAGAAGTAAAATGCGAAAATGCGCCGATGTCGCGTTCGCGCTAACAGTGTCGCGATGTGTACATCAGCCTTCAGCGACGAAGCTCGCTTCCTCCAAACAGAGAGAGAAAAATGACTCGTTCGCACGTTGCCCGCGTTGGTGACACGGAAACCGCAGGCTCGCCAACTTGGCCTTTGTTTCTGTCGCGTCCGCGAGATAAGAGGCGTTCGTCTGGTGTGCTCGCCCAGTCGGTCGTCGCTCGGCGTTGGCCGCGAGGACCGACTCGAGAGCGGTAGCTGGGACGAGGAGCATCTTTTATTATGCATTCGCAGCTGTCGACGCTGTCGGGAGGGGGAGGATGATGGGTGGCGAAGGAACGAGCACGCCGCTTCCACCACGAGTGGCAGCACAAGCAAGGACGTGGCCGGGAGAGGGAGAGAGTCATGTTGTGCTCGCTCGGGCCACCACGCCCATGCGCTTGCGACGGCCGCGACCCGACGTCGACACCCGACCATACTCCGTTTCTGCCTTACGATGGACCGCACAGGAGGCCACGAGACGACGCCAATCCATGGCTCGAAGCGTGGCGCGTGACTGGGTACTCTCCGCGTCGCTCCGCCCAACCGGAAGGGCACGTGACACCCGTCGAGCTACGAATGTCACGTGACCTTTGGGAAAGGAGCAACGACGTGCCAAATCACCCAAATCACGTGCTACGTTCGCAGAGCTGGATTGGCAGGGGTGGCTCGTAGCGTCTAGCGCGGTCCACCGTGAGATGAAACGAAGTAATGCTCGGCCCCGCACACGCGGCGACACGAGAACGGGGACGGGAGAAAGCGCCGACGAAAAGGGGGTCCCGCATGGAAATTCCGCCGCCAGATCATGTCGCGAAATTAATGCCACCCTTCCTCACCCTTCTCTATAAAATAAAAAAGTAATTAAAAAGAAAATTAATGCATACAATTTTAGGTAGCGTGAAGGATTGGATTTCGGATGGGAGTTTGGGGGGAGGCTCGCCCCTTTGTGTCGTGGAGTTGATCCCAGCGAGCAGTGTTGTCTGACTAATGGGGATATGCCTCCAATTCGGAGCAATCTCCTACCAGTTTGGCAGCGCTATTCACTTTGTGGGTAATGATCATGGGCGTTGCAAACCTGCTAAGGTTCGAGTTAGACCAGGTTAGAATTATTTTTCGAACTTTCAGCGGAAAGTTTGACGAAGGTTCGACTGAAGTTCGACTATTATGTGCATGAACAGAAATTGAGATCGAGCAGACGCCATTTAGCGGAAAAAATTAAGAAGCTAAATAATAATACAAAAATAACGTTTGCTCTTTGCATCAACACGTAATTATTTTCTAAAACGTAACATAAACTACTGTATATATATTTTTGTAAAATTCCGTTTTTTTGTATGTATGTATGTATATCTGGCGGCAATTGCTCTTTTTAACGAGCGTCTATAAAATAGACATGCCAATAAAGAAAAAAAGAAAAAGCGAAAGATAATGAAAATAAAAGGAACTAGAAAGTCAGAGAAATGGTTCGTAGTCACTCTGAAGTATCACTTCAGAGTGACTACGAACCAGTGCACTTTCCACCATGCCTCGAGCCTCCTCTTTGGGCACATCACATGTTTATTCTCCTCCGTAAAACCGAGGGCCTGCTCAATGCGGGTGCCGATGTCTGTCGAAGGTACGATTGCCGGACACCCAAGGAGCAAGTGTTGGATAGTTTCTTCCACCTCACTACATGCACTGCACAGGGTTTCGGTCACGTTCACATCGTACCGCTGCCTGTAGATGAGGGTGCACAAGGCACCACCGCGGGCCTCGGCAAGGAATCGGCTGCCCAGTGTGTTTCCACACCAGCGGACGGCAGAGATGCTGCTCTTGAAAGCCGCGTATAGGTGCATGCTGGAATGTTCTTTCATGTCGGCTCTCCACCGGTTCGTCTCGGCGGTGTTCATCTGTCCTCTCACCTTCGCAACCTAATCTTTCTTTGTATAGGGCTCGTCGCTCATCGAGAAGGCGCCGTACATTGTCCTGAGTCGATTGGTACTCCGCCTTCATGTCGTGTGTAGGTTCTTTAAATGAATGTATATAGAAACACTTCGTGGCCAGCGATCTCCGTTTATACGTAGCAGTCGGGCGTAATACTCCACCTTGCTGCTGGCCTCCCGTGCCTCAAAGGAGGACTAGCCAAGGACACCTTGGACAAGTATATTAGCCACTCTCTCGTGACATCCCAGCGCCTGGCGCCCGATCTCTTTTTGCCGTCGCTCAAGGTATTCCCTAATGAGCTCGCTCGGGACACATGTAACAGCAGCGACGAAAGTAAGGCCTGGTACAGCGACCGTTTTCCACAGTTCTCGGGTTATTAAATAACTGTCGCAGCTCCACAGGCTCTTTCGACGAAGCACATTGGGCTTTCGCAGTGCCGATGTCTTGAGGTTCTGGTGGTGTTCTGCCAGATAATCTGCTGAAGTAGCTAGTGTCACCCCGAGGTATTTGTACTTGGTACTAACAGGGAGCACAGCGTTCTGAATGGTAAGGGATTCAAGGCCCTCCATTTCTCCGGAGAAACGGTCAATCGCCGAATTTTTGGCATTGAACCGTAGTCGAAGTCGAGCCGCTTCTGTTTCACAGGCGATCAGCAGCACATTCATGTCTGACACGTTATCGGCCATAAGGACAATGTCATCTGCAAAAGCGAGTCCAGAAAGCCGCCAACTTATGACGTCTCCATGTAGAGTGTGTTGCAGGGAAAAGCCAACTGGGCAACTTTTTTTTTTATTTGAATTTTGTTGAATTACGTCAAAAAGTTCGGAAGGTTCGGTAAATCAACCGCATTTCGAGGTTCGACAAACGTTAGCGACATTCCTAGTTATGAGTGGTGGCCGAGCTCCCGCAGGAGAGGCAGAGAACAGCGTTGCCAGATTGGTGGGGGATCCTACCCATATTGGCGGAATCCTTCGCCAGTCTGAAAAAGCTGCTCTTTACCTTTCGCTACACTTCTCGAGTTGGCAAACACGCTCTGTTCGCTGCTGGTTGGCGCAGTTCCGCCTTACAACGCCATAGTCCCGCTGAGCGACAAACGGAAACAGCCGACAACGACCAACATCGAGCATGTGCAACATGCAGGCTTCCAATAGATCGACCTCACTAAGCGTTCCACGGTGGAGTACTTAAACTATGGGGACAAATTTTCTTCGCAATGAAGCCAGAGCTAAGGGTACCCGCGCTCTCGCGCACGTTGAGCGCCGATCACAGCTCATAATTAGCCCCGGATTTGGGTTGAGCCGACAGCGGACGTAATCCTTCTCATGCCGACGCGCTAAAGCGGCCGACGTCCCTTTGGCCGGAACAGAGCGCGCCCGCATTTTCCAATTGCGTCGGCTAATGGAACGCGAACTCCAAAATAAAAATAAAAATAATAATGAAAAAATAGAGAAACAAAACCGCTAACGTAACAAGAGAAGAAAGTGCTCGCAGCCCTCTCATGCGCCGCGCAGAATCTCGCCGCGAGAAATTCTTATTATATATATATATATATATTTTTTTTTTTTTAAGTATAATCCGGCTGACACGAATTAACATCTTTTCTTCCACTTTGTTCGCGTTTTTACGCCTTCTTTGCAATCTCCCAGAAAATAAATCGTTTTACGGGTCTCTCTTCCGTACCCTCCAGATACGGGGGAAGAAAAAATGTAAGTAACGACAGAGAGAAAGAAACAAATTCGCACCGCCATAAATTAAGCTTTCGCTTCTACATTCTCGCGCCGCGTTCCTCGAAACAAGTCTTCGATCGGAAGAAATCCCGCTGCTTTCACTCCCAGCGACACGACGGTCCGCGCGAAGGTGTTTTCTTTTCAGTTAAGTCTCGTACGTTGCCGTAAGTCGCTGAAAAGCTTTCATCCACGAAGAACTGCTGAAAGAACTCATTTCTTAGGGAACCACCCTTACCTGCTGCAATACAAGATCTGCAGGAGAAGATGAGCCCCGAAAGTCCCGGAGAAAAATACTCTACTCGACAAAAGCGCACCGTTTTCATAGTGTCAAAAATGAAACACTGCAAAACCTATATGCGGAGTGCAAGTCGTCTGCTTCTTGCGCAGGAGTGGCGGTGATGTAAGAACAACGCCGAGCTCTGATTGGCTTTGATTTAAAGGATAGTGGGTAGACCTCAACGCTATATGCCTTAAGGTACACCCTGTATTTGTTTTTAATTCAGCCAATAAATACGTGCTCGGCGTTTCGACATCATCGCAACCACTATGCAAGAAGCAGACGAACTAGTGTCGCTGTGATCGAAGTTTGTCATTGGTGGAATCATAGCTTCTGCCTGTATACTGATAATGCCTGCCCAATCGCCGGTTCACGGTGAGGCAAATCCTGCCAATCACGGCGAGGCAGATCCTTTTCGTGAGATCACAAACGGAAACTATAGGAGGACACAACCGAAGCATTTCTGCGCTAATAGTTAGCGACACCTCAAGAAATGCCGGGCAGGGCTTATTATGTTCACGCCGCTTCTTGATTGGTCCTCCCTCGTTCTGATCGGCGAATGCCGTGATTCCATTGGCTGCGGAGCGAATAAGATTTCCGGAACTCGCCCTTATATATTCTATATGGAATGGTTAGATCAGTGGTGTTCAGCATCTGCCACTGAGCAGTGGTTCGCCGGAAGATGGCCACTGCCACACCAGACATCATCTTGGAGGGCGGAGCTGTGCGTTTTGTGGTAGGATTTTTTCCTATACAGAGCGCCATAGCTGACTCCGTTTGCTTCCAGAACGCTTCTGCAACGTGTATTCCACACCGTCGAGTTTACAGTTTTTAACTGCGTGGACGATAAGTTAGAGCTCGTCCTGAGCACGTGCTGTGAAGGACGGTCATTTTGTTCCGTCTTACCTGATACTATTTGCCAATATGTTCCCAGCTTTGGTTCGGACTTCGGAATCGTGTGCCTTATTCGACCTTTATCCATATGCTGCGCTTTTTCTTTATCATTGAGCCCCGAAAAAAAATAAAATAAAGAAGGGGGCATTGACGACTTTGTAAACTGGTTTTTCTTGTTTTGTTTTAGAGATTGCAACTAATGTAAATACAAATAAAATGGTACATTAAGATACCGTAAAGTTCTTGACAAGAAAAACAAAGGAAGACAAAGCGTTTACATGTAGTTAGCACCTGCCACATATATATATATATCACTATATTCCTTTCGACTGGCCACTGCACCAACACGAACAGCTGCGGGGCAAACAACAACAAAGAAAAAAAAACTGCAGAAAAAATACATTTGCCAACTTTTCCACGTAGAAAGTGTACGAAGGCCAATCGTGTCTGAACATGCTCCGTGTTCAAACACCCACACACACAAAAAAAAGTATATATATATATATATATATATATATATAATATATATATATTGTGTTCTCTTAAACGTTCATCCACCGGTGTTCACCGTAACCTCGTAGAGTTGTAGCCACAAGACAGAGAACGTAGACGAACAACGTGAATCGAGATTGCGACTTACGAAACTCTTCTGAACCGTCGTCGTAAACACAACACGTCAGCCCAATGGACTAAAAACAAAAAAGTAAAAAAAAAAAAAGAAGAACAGAGCCACAAATGGACGCCCACCTCCGTCTCGAAGGGAGCACATACACCGCGGAACCATTCGTTGTTAGCCGCATGCTGCGCATTTCCTGCCCCCTCGAATCAGCGAAACTTCATCGCGTTTTCTGTTTGTTCATTGTATATTGCCGGCTTCCACCCCTTCCCCAAACTCCAGAAGGCGGCTCAAAACTTCCGATCAGGAAGGAAACAAAGACCGACAACGAGGAAAGCTCGGGACAAGACGAAAAAAAAAAAAAAAAGTAAGGGTGTATACGTTGTGGACAAAGCATATATGACAAACACATCAACATAATCGGGTCGTTTTCGGGGCGCGGTGTCCAATTACGACTGTCAATCACGGCGCGACATTTCCGCCCTGCGGAGCTCCACAGTAGCACGGCCATTCCATTCTTGTACCGGCCATGATTGGAGTATAGTGGGGCAGCTGTTGTGTGGATACGAATAGGGCCGTTTTTGTCTTGCGCCGACAGACACCCTATTACTGGTGGCAAACGTTGAAACATTGTAGCGTGTCCTTTTAGGTAACCAGTATTTTAAAATAGCTGTAAAAAGTCGCTGCAAAAAAAAAAAAAAAAAGACCGTAAATTAATTTCGCGAAAGCCGGGAGAAACTATGACCTTTTTTGAGCTCGCGGGTTCTCTAAATTATTGATTTCGTTAGATTTCCTATAGACGTAATTTCAGATGTAAATATGTATATATAAAACTAGAACACATCCGAAAAAAAATAAAAAAGAGAACGAACCAAAAACAGCAAAGAAGTGAAACATAAACAAATAGTACAGACAGTTTTTGTTTTTTTATTAACAACGCGTGCATTTCTTTTTTTATATCTATCTCAAATTGAATTTTAACAAAACTTTCCACTTTAGCAAAGCGAACGCTAAAGAGTAGTCTTCTCCAGCGTTCGCTCTGCTAAAGTGCAAAGGGGTGGGAGGAGCTTCCACTCCTTGTCAACTACTATAGCCATTTGTTGTCCCACCAAGCCATAGGCAATGAGTAAAATCCGATATCAGTACTATGGTTTCGCTATCCCTTTACAGTATAAGATCGATATAATTCCTGCCTCCAGAGGCGCAGCACATCATGGTGAAGTATGCCCTCAGGGACTTCGAGAGCATGCCCTCGATTGGCTCGTCCATAAGGTATAGATCCTCGCGAACGCTTTTTCACTATAGTAAAGCCGCATTCACACCGGCCATACGTCGTACAAAAGACGCGGAGTTTCTCTGCACGCAGGATGAAAGAATTATCCGCAGACACGCGTGTGCTTGTCTCCGGACAGTTTTTGTATGACTAATGTCACGGGGCCGTCAACACTCTCAAGAAAAAAGGGTGTAAAAGGGTGTATCGTTACACCCTTTGTCCCATATAATACACCCCCAAACTTCAATTCGACGTACAGCGCCCTACAGTCGAACAGGCGGCCCAAACTTTTACGAGGGGCTTGATAGCCGTGTGGTACAACTTATTAAAATAGCTAATGTACGTTTTACTGACTACACAAAACATAATCGGGGTTTTCGTGGCCCTACTGTAAAAATTCGGTGTTTTCTTTATGTGGTCTTTGATACGTACTTTGGCTATTTAAAAAGTAAAAAAAAAAAAAACAGACGGCCCCACATTTTACGAGGGGCTTGATAACGGTGCGAAATCGCACCGTTATCAAGCCCCTCGTAAAATGTGGGGCCGTCTGTTCGACTATAGGGCGCTGTACGTCGAATTGAAGTTTGGGGGTGTATTATATGGGACAAAGGGTGTAACGATACACCCTTTTTTCTTGAGAGTGAACACAACCATAGACAGTGTCAGACAAACTGCCTTGGTATGATGTATTAGCAGAGCGAACAAGGATTAACGGCGAGCAAGTAACAGTGAAGCTTTTCCCCCATTCCCTGCGAGGACGTTACGCAGAACGACGGTTGCTCTGAAGACTAAAGGCCCGTTCACACTCTTGCAACCGAGTACGACCGAGAGAGACATGACCGGTTTCTAAGCCTCTTACGACGTCTTAGAACCAGCTCCGCAGCAGCGCATCCGGTCCTGCTTAAAAACCGGTCTGGTCTCTCTCGGTCGTACTCGGTCGCAAGAGTGTGAACGGGCCTTTACCCAAGCTACGACAAATGTTCAATCAGCGTGACCGTTTTTAGAGCGCAGCTCTAAAAACGGTCACGCTGATTGAAGCGGAAGCTGATTGAGCGGAAAAAAAATAACGGTTACCGGCTCATGTCAAAACGGTTCGGCCACGCGCTGTTGACAATGAATGTGCTATCAATGCCATTTGTTTTTTAAGTGCCGTCAACTGACACACACCTCGCTTACATATTTTTCTTCTCCACTCAGTCTTAGGAATATAAACGCTGCATCCATGAATCTTGACAAACGCTGCATCCATGAATCTTGACATAGGAACCAGTATTGCGCTGGTCGCGGCTTGCACGGAAGAAAGAGAATTGGAAGGCTGTGCAAAAAAAAAAAAAAAGAAAAAAAAGAAATCGCGTCACGGGATTTCATTTTTCTACAATCTCGTAAATCCTAAATGCTGCTGTGTGCTCATTTCATAACACGTTTCTAGAACGCGCGAGTTCTTGAAGCTTGCTTCCATCGGAATGAGAAAAGAAAAGGCTGTGGAGTTTGATAATGTTTGAGGGAGAGAAAGAAATTTTATTTACAGTTGAAATGAGCATTCATGAATTATATCTGCTCTTCGCTGCCCCAACTACCGGTCAGAGTATATCGAGCTATGAAGTGTCAAGATTTACATGCCGTATTTTTTCGTACCGGAAACTCGATAAATGCGGGGAAAAAAAACAGGGATACAAACCCTAGTCGCTCGCGGAGAAGCGAAGCGAAAACAAAAACAAGCTGGTATTTGAAAAAAAAAAAAAACGGCTTTATACCAATAACAATGATACCAATTTTAACGCCACTTAAATACAATTATGTATTTATTTTTGAAAAAAAGATCAATCAGTGGCAAGTTCTTTTTTTTTGCGAGAGAATAACCTACGTCATAAAGCAGCACCTCATAGTAACCACGTGGTCACTGGAACAGAAGTGGTTACCTTCTCCCGCATCCCTTTAGACGTCCAGGTTATATAGTGTGCGGTGTAGTTAGTTTTGTGCGAGTGGCGGCCGCTGACGAAAGCCAGCACCACGATGCATCCGGTTTCGTATAGGCACTTAGAAGCTAACATATTTGTGAGACAGCGAACTCTTCTTTTTTAATATTTATCCTATTACGTCCTTCTGGCGTTGCGTTCGGTGAAGTGTTTTTCATATTCCGTATCTTGTTTAATGAAAACTTCTTTAAGGGTCTAATTTGAGTTACCGAAGGCTAGTTCAAATAAAGAAAGCTGTATTTTCTCCCCACTGTTCCTTCAATTGCTTACACGCCGAGGTGGCGGGATAGTTAGCGAGTTCTACTTGTAAGTGGGTTTGTAAGGAGGTCGCGGATTTTACAGCTACTGCGTCGGACCCAATTAGATGAAGTCCGAATGCGTAAACGTCGGTGAGGTAACCTGTGAGTGCACATAAAGAAACCATTCCTGGTAGAAATCCCTGAGCCTTACACTACGATGTATCCCGTTTCGTATGTGCTGATTTCAGATGTTTTATTTGTAATTTATTTTGATGTTGCAATTTGTCATTTATAATTTCCGAACAGGTTCACGAACCGGTTCAGCGCCCCGAACCGGTTCGCGAACCGGTTCGCGGATCGAATTAATTGAACCGGAACTGAATCGGAACAAAATAAATTTGCCTGAACCTGAACCGTAACCGAACCCGTATTTTTTTCGGTTCGACACACTGCCAAAAACACTTTGTAGATGGTACGGTAGAGGTCCCAAGTAACGTCCTAATATTACGTTTGACACATTATATTCAGTAATCTAACCTAGTCATATGTTGTCACAAACAATAATCAAGAACAACCATGGGGAATTTGTTAAATTTCTCTCATAGGATGACTATAGTGTCAAGTTATGATAGTCAAACTATAGTCGGTGCCGGTGGTGGGTTAAGAAACCAGTAGCTCTCCACCTCCAGCACGCTCTCGTTGCCTTCCGTCGTGCTTTGGCTGCGCATGCGTAGAAGTCTTATCAAAGAAAGTTCGCGTTCGAGGTGGAGCATCCACTGAACTCTTTACCTGTCCCCGACTATAGTGTGCTAATGACTAATATAAGGAGCTCGGTAATAGCATTTCTTCTCAATAAGGACGTACTTTACTACTACTCTCTCCGGAGGCGTGATATTACATACACACTGTCTGTCACGTGTATACTTCATATAGCTGAATATTTACGAGACATACGATCTAAACTCCATGCTCCCGTTTGCTTAAAAAAAAAAAGAAAAAAAAGTTTAGTAGTAGGAAGTTTTGCATTTCGACCGGGTGGCAGCAAAATGCGGCATTCGTAACACCGTAGCGCCCCCTCCTGGGCTTTCTTGATCTCCATCTCTGGTTATTTTTGCCGGTACAGTCCGCGCATGAGATCGACCTCGTCGTCGTGGCCGTGTTTCCGTGAACCCCTTTTACGCGATAAGCCGGCGTTGGCCGACTTTGGTTCGGGCGGAATACTGCTTAACGTTTCTGGCTTCCGACGGAATAAAGTATAAGACTCGGGGAAGGAAGGAATGATGGGTGGAAGCGTGGGTGACTGACCCCGCATATTGGGCGTGCCCGCGCAGAAAAAAAAGAAGAAAAACCTCGTTTATCCACTTGGATGTCGTCGAACTATGCGTAACGCGCAAAAGCGGTACTAGACGCAACGCCGAGGCTGTCTCAAAACCTTGAGTTTATAAGGCAATTATTATTTCGTCACTTAAGCCTGTCGCTGCGTGGGAGGGCATGCCCATTATGGTTGCAGCCCGGTCGCCAGACGGACGAAAGGAAGGGTGTTCTCGTACCAGGGTCCTCTCCTTTCGCTCATCTAGTCGTTGAGAAAGAAAATGGCGGACATATTTCAATTGCTGCAGTGTGTGCAAGCATAAGAACTGAAGAAGAAACTCCGCTTCCGAATCCCTAGAGAGAAGAGGCGCACTTTTTCTGACTTCATGGAAAGTAAGAAGAGCATCCATCAACACTTCTTTCTTTTTTTTTTTTTTCTTTCATGAATGGAGGCTTTAAAAGTAAAGTTCCGCCTAATGCCCAATGCATCGCGGCTCTGAGCGGAAGGCTCTTTCTCTAAACGAAGCCCCCCTCCCCTCCCCTCCCTCCCCATTGCAGTTTTTACGTCGCAACAAACTATACTTATAATTAAATCAATCAATCAGTTAGTCATTATTTATTATAGTGTCCAGGAACAACCTATCGGTCTTCGTGCCTGCTTACTTCAATAACAAAACAAACAAAAACACTGTCCACATCAGAATAATAATGTTAATTGTGTTTTTGTTCATGGAAATTGATGCAAAACGTACTGGCCCACAAAAGCAAAGACATATTGTCTGTGGGGCAGGCAAACCCAGGAAACTTCATAATATATTCTATAGTTACTCTAAACTGACCATGTGCATTCACCGCAGTGACCAAAACAAGACTTATCCGACAAGTATCAGAATGGTCAGCAACCAATAGTACACAAAAGAATACAAAATGGCTAGAAAGCAACCGTATTCCTCGTGTGCGACAAAAAAAAAAAAAAAAAAATCCGGAAACGCAAGATTTTAATTGCAGTCACTGAGTCGGACTACGTACGGACCAACGATTTACCAGACTCGGAATGTTTCTTCTCGGTTAATTATTAATTAATGAAGCAATCCGAGTGATTTTTTGCGTATGCGCCGGAAGGTCTTTGTATAGTCTAAGCATTCGTAAATGTTTGGCTTTCGTCGTGAGGCTAGTTCGTGCACAGTAAACGGTGACAGGCACCGCGTACCAAAAAGGACCCGCTTGTGGCAAAGCTAAACTTGACAAGTTCATCGCACACAACGTGGAGCCCGCGCCGCATGGAATGACTCAATAACGTTGTTTCTCGCGACCTGTGCAAGTCGTATGGCCAGCCCGGGTTATCGAAATTGTGCAAAAGGGTTGATCCGCCGGTTTGGAGAAGTTATGAGTGGCTTCTATTCCCGTCTTCCACTAAGGAGCGCAGGATCGACATCGAACGTGGTCAAAGAAGTGAGATCACCCAGTACCACCTAAACTACAAGGCCTGCACGTGACGTCATCGTTGGTGGATCACCGATTCGCTCCAAGCGGCACACACGCTGAGGCCCGTTGAGAGGCGCCGCAAAGCGGCCGACGCGTTCGCCTTGCACTCTTAAAAAGGGGAAAAAAAAAAAAAGGAGTAGTGCTTCGTTCTTTGGGGGGGGGGGGGGGGGGGTAACTAAAGAGGAGTGTTTGACTAAACGAGCTGGTGGTGGTTAAACATTTGACTAAAAACCCCGATATCGAGACGAGAAGGGACGGACAAACACAAAGTCTCGTTTTTGAGACTTTGCGTTTGTCCGTCCCTTCTCGTTTCAGTCTCGGGGTTTTTAGTCAAATGCTTAGGGGAGTGTCTGAGAATGGCCTCCAAAAGGGGTAACAACGGTCGCTATGAGACGCTCCAAGACGCGTTGTCGACGATGCTGACGCGAGCTAAGGAGCTCTGCGTAGATCCACTAATGATGACTTTTTGGGGGGTAAACGGTGTTTTGGGAAGTATGTACATTGCACTTAAAGTACTACTTTAAGTAGCTTTAGAAAACCTGTACTTTATTTGAAGTATACATTTTCTGTGTATATAAACTTGTGCTTGAAGTTTTTATTTTTTACTTTTTTTGTTTGTACTTTTTGAGGAAAGTGTGCAACTGCCGACTTCAAAGTATACATTCCCCAAATTTAGTCTCGGTGAAATTAAGCTCTTTCAAGAACCACGCGCTCGCATCCTTGGCTTTCCCAGTACTATACACAACTTCTGAGGTCGAGTATAAGAAATTCGCCAACCTTTAACAAAAAAAACAAAAAAAAACAAATGGCGTCTAGGCACGTGAAAATGAACTATCGTCTTTCGAGATGTCATCCGGTAATTTTTCTGACTGACTGTGTTAAATAGTTCGTAAGCGAGAGTGAAACAGCTACTATGTGGCCCCTTGACTTTATCCAAAATTCGCCGCCATTTCCTAAAACAACTGAAGCACTCCCATTGCCCCTGGGGCAATGCATATCAGTTTAAAAAGCACTGTATACGGGATTGGAAGGACATCATAAAAGATTCTGTTAAAAATTACTTGTATACTTTACTTTGAAAGTGCATTGTATTTATAGTGCTTTACTTCAAGTACATTGCGTTCGCTGTACTTACTACTTTACTTGAAGTACATCACCCCTCATTTACTTCAAGTACTTATTAGATGTGCTTTACCCAACAGTGGGGGTAAAGGCGCACGTTTGGCTCGCAGATATCCGCGGCACCGCGAATATTTATGTGGTGGTCACTTCCTCGATTCCGAAGCGACAACACGCCGGCACTATGCGAAAGACCTCATAAATGCTCCGCGGCTCTGCCCTCGTGGTAGTGGGTGGAGTTTTCGGAAAAGCGAGCTTGGTGACCTCGCCGCGAGGGGGCGAGCCGCGCGTGGCGCGCTCCGCGCATGCGCTGTCAGTTCTCGTGCGCGCTTTCCCGCGTCCGCGCTTTCGATTTTTGAGAAGGAAGGAGTTGTCGCGGACACTGGAGGCGCGGAGTTTCGCTCGGCACCAGCGGCGCCCCATGGAGTTATCGCTGGTGTTTGATCACTTGTGTGCCTCGTGCGGAGACGTTCCCCACACGTGTGTGAAGTCGCCGAGGATTACCTCGTGACGTGTTTGTCGCCGGTCCTCACCCTGTTCAGGCGACTGCTAGACGACGCCACCGCGCTAAAACCTCCAGCTGTGTTTTATTTTTTCGTTTTGCGTACGTGTTCTTGTGCTGTGTGCTGCATCCGGTAGAAGAAAGCAAATCCTTTGCGACGACTACGAACTTGGCTGAGGTACTTTTTGGCACCGAATAACCGACCCACACGGCGTGTTGGGTGCTACTACTCTCCGGAGAAGCTTGGTTCTGTTTTGTCCTGCCTTGGCCGGAGCCGTCAGTTTAGGCTATGGGCCAGCCTGCGACGTCGATATATTTCAAGTTTAGCTCACTCTCACAAATACCTAACTCATACGAGTCGAATTCTAATCTTCTGCCTGGTGTTTGTGAAATTCCCTTTTTGTAAAGAAGGTGATACTCATCTTCCCTGGAGAGAGCGGAATTCTGTTTTTTGAGACGCTTTCAACGCGGACGTCCACATGACAGGGTTAGAAAGATCATCTCGTAGGTAGGCCTCCAAACTAGATTTACTCGATAACTTGGCCTGTCGTGATTTCGCACCTCACCATCGATCGTTAGATTTTGTCCGAAGCTCATCACGACGGGGGATGACGACGTTTCGAGTAAAAGGAATAAAAGGTGCCAGCAATTTGAACAGGAAAGCTTGGTTTGTTTCCGCTCAATAACGGCACCTTTCAACGGACCTGTCGCCCTTCATTCACCGGTGTCTAAATTTGGATCTCCAGGCACCGTTTAAGACAAAGGCGTCGAATCAAAAGTCGCTGCTAGCTTCGGCATAAGGGGCTCTTGTAACAAGCTGGGCGTTTTCTCTCGGCGACGGGTCATGGGGAGTTCGTGGACTTCATTGTACGTGCACGACAACGTCCTCGGCGCATAGGGTTCTCACACTAGCGCGTTTATTCATTCTCTGAAAGCGACGACGCTTGTTCGGTTCGCCGGGAAGGCGCCAAGGAAGTTTGTTGTACTCTCGTTAAATCGAGGAAAGCGAAAAGAAAAAGAAAATGGCGCTGCTCGAAATCGCTCTGCCCATTTGCACTCCCTCCGGAAGCTGTTTGTTGTTGTTTTCCGGACTTGTTTCCTGAGAACCATTTGTGCCTTGGCCGTTGTTCCGGTCGTTGAGAGGATATCGGTTCAGCATCGTTGGGTCGGTCCACTTTTCGACCCAAAAAGCGGCGATATTTGCGTTCGAAATCGAGGCGTCCGATGACTGACGACTCATCCGGCGATTGAGCGAGCGTCCGCTGCTTTCGGAGCAGTTGGCATCCATCCGCCTCGTCTCTTGTTTTGTTAATGAGTATGGAGGTATAAGCGTACACCTGTAGGGGGAGAACGGTATTCCGTTTCCACATGTGTGGAACGGTTTGTTGGTGTGTTGAAGGAGTCTCCGTTGAAATCCGTCAGATCGAGCCGCTGTCAGCTGGGCTAACTCTCAATTCCTACGTCTTGCCTGGAAGACGTTTCGGATGTTTTGAACATTGTGTTTTCGGTTTAGTGGGCCTTCCGAGAAAGGACTAGGGCGGTGCTGCCTCTATTCTTTCGGGTGTTTCGTGCGTTTATTTGTAGTTGAGTTTTGGGGTTGCGGGAAACCGGCTTCCAATTACACCACTGGACTCAAGACCAGCAGGCGCCGTTCGAGCTCGGACACCAATGGAGCCTCGGTGCTTCTCCGCTCGTTACCGTGGGATCGGCCGCGACGACCTTCGACCTCGATCAGGCAGGAATGCCGGGCACTTCCGAGAGGTGTGTTCTTCGCTGATGGCTGCCGCCGCTGCTGCTCTTGTTGTTCTCCGGTGGGCGAGTCCGTGTTCCGCAATTTGGCACTTGTGTCTGGTCTCTCGATGACCACCCACCTCTTGCCTAAAATCTCCTGCAAGTTTGTGCACAGCGATTGTGGGAAACTCGAAATACATTGACCATGGTATCGATCAATCGGCGTGTTTCTTGAGCGTTCGGTTTTCTCGTTTTGAAGTTTGTTCTTTGTTCGTTTGGTGGTGTTGGTTGTTTCTTTTTGTACCTGCGGAGAACTGATTGCGTGGTTCGCGATGAACTCTGCGGCTCGCAAACGCGTCGGAAGCGTCGGTGTGTTGACGCCCGAGGAGCGTTTGGGCAAGATGGTGACCAAGCAGAAAAGCATGGACGACGTTTTGTCCGAGCTACGAGGCAACGCCAAGTTCCTCAGGTAAAGTGACGTGTTTGTTAAGGGTCGGCGAGCCACCTGGCATCGTCAAATATTATCCCTCTACTCTGAGCTGTTTTAATACGTACGTGATGAAACACGCATAATAATAATAATAATAATAATAATAATAATAATAATATTTTGGACTTCCTGAGTCATGGGTTTGGGGGGGGGGGGGGGGGGGGGCGAAAGGCAAACAAAAAATATTTACCCGGCGAGGTGCCACCAACTTTGTACATTGTTGTGCACACATAAACAGAAAAACACAATAAAATAAAAAAAAAACATGTTAATATCTCGGTTAACAGCACAGTACCGCACAGCAAAGAAATGCAGAATTACTAAATTAACAACTTAAGTACTTATACTAAAAAACTGAGTTGACGATTTTTTTTTAATTTTTATAATTTTGCGTTTGTAAACTTTTTTTACCAAGTACAATGTTATAGGAAACATTGACGGGTACATGTGGTTTGATTATGTACTACTAAACACAACACTTTTATAAAAAAAAAACGAAAAAAAAAACGTGAAGATGCAACGCTATTCATATTGCGACAGCAGATACTTTTTCATGTTATTTTTAAACTTAGAAAGTTAAGTGGAATGTATAATTATTTAAAAAAATAACATGCTGGTCGTTCAGAAGGAGGTATTTTATAGGCAATTGGGAGCCATAATTTGTTCGTAATTTGAGGTTTGGTATACAATTAATTTCTCAAATTATAATCTTTCTTTTTGGTTTGGGGGGGGGGGGGGTAAATATTACAAAATTTATTTTCATTTCTCTCGTTCTCGTTACATATTTTGCATCGCTAGTTTCAGAATAAGAAAACCATCAGTGCTTTAAAATTTTATGTTTAGCAAAAATATGGAACGGGAGGATCTGCGTGGTGCAGGTTCTCAATGCGGCACAATACTTTATTCTGTAGTCCTAGCAGCTTGTCCAGATTACTTTTTGTAGTGGTGGCCCAGACTAATAGGCTGTAATGAAGATGGGGCTCACTTCGGCTGTAGTAGAGCTGACATTTGAGCCAAGAAGGAAGGGGATGAAAGGCGACAGCGCGTGATGATGAGATCCTTGGGTTTTTGGGTGGTTGTGCTTGGCGTTTGTTCTCGCGTTTGTTTGTTTGTTTGTGTGTGTGTGTGTGTGTGTGTGTGTGTGTGTGTGTGTGTGTGTGTGTGTGTGTGTGTGTGTGTGTTGTGTGTGTGTGTGTGTGTGTGTGTGTGTGTGTGTGTGTGTGTGTGTGTGTGTGTGTGTGTGTGTGTGTGTGTGTGTGTGTTTAGGGACTGATTGATAACGTCAGAAGCTATAGATGCATTAGCTTCTGACGTGTTTACCTCAGGAGGTTCACCTGAAGACCAAATTTATTCGAGAAAGCTAAAAGTAAAAGATAAAATGTGCACCTTGCGTTTGTTAAAAGTAGCAACATTCCTTACTGCTCCGACTGGAGTGACGGTGCGTATTTTGGGAAGACATTGGCAGCAGCAGTAACAAAGCACATTTTGGTGGATGTTCTTCCGCCAAAACGAGCTTCTTCTCTCGTCTTATAGGTCTTAAAGTTGCCGTATCTTGGTTGATGTTACTTGTAACACATGAGGCTCACTATGGGGAGACTTTAGAGGAAGCGATCACATCGGGTTGGGACCCAGCACCTTGCGCTCCGGAGGCCGAAATGGAACCTCTACGTACACACGCGGTCATTCCTCAGCGGAATGAATGATAGTAATTAGCACCGCGTTTATTTGATGTCCCCGACTATAAATGTATATTAATAGCTTCGAATATAGTACTCTTTGTTTCGCCACCACAGTGTTAATGTGACATCTTGTTGTCGGGGAACAACGACACGATGATCTGCTTGCCGTTGAGGGAAACTCTATGTTGCATGTGCTTGAAACAGGGCTTGCTGTGTAGGACTGAGGAAAACGTGCATCGTTGTTGTCTGAGCGAAAACGTGCGGCAGATGCTGTTTGATGGATCAGCGCTCTGTGAGTCATATCGGCCACATGTCAGTTTCCGCCTTGCCACAAATTTTGTTTCTACCGGTCACTTTTTCCTTTTTTTTTATGTTGAAGGGGGGGGGGGGGGGGGAGGTGAGGTCGGGGGAGGGGGGCACTTACTTACCTTGTTTCAGTGCTCGTTCTTTCGTAGTTCATAATGTTTGAGCGATTTCTAGCAGAACATTACCCCATAGTTGCCAACGTTCTTATCTGTATTGCGCGCGCTTAGATACGTATTTCAGTGATGTGATTGCTGCGCCATTTGCGCCAAACTGTGCCAAAGTGCTTACCCTGCTACACCCTGCTACATTTGACCAAAATGTGAGGAATTTGCGCCAACATTGCGCCGGAACTTAAGTTCACTTAAATAATACTGAAAATATAACAGATGCAGGCCTCGCTACCGGGCCGGATCGTTAGGGTAGGCTCGTGCGGGTCGTCAGGACTTTCGATTATCGCCTCAAATAACCTACGATTCTATTTGATTTACACCAAGCACTAACAGTACTCGGAATTTTCGCAATAAGTCTCGTGGTCTGTTCTGGTGGGTTAGTTAGCGTTGTTGAGTGCGCTTCTCACCGCATACTGGTGAACTGCAGTGAAGCGACAATTTTACGAACTAGGCGTCGCAATGTTGTGTGTCTTGCTTCGCCGCAGCGCACCCGCGTGCTAAGGGGAAAGGTACTCCTCCAGAGCGAGACGTGGTGCAAGAACGTATATATAGACTCTTTTGTGGGTTTATTTTTTATGCTTTGTTTTTTGTCTGAATTAAGAATTGCAGTTTTGTTACAACCCCCCTAGAACTTGGACACATAAATCTAGGTGCTCAAAATGATTGAATTTGACATTTGTTCAGTGGGATTTCGTACCTAAAATAATCATTCACGGCAGTTTGCGCTGTCCTTCATCAGTCGTCTTCTTGTTACCGTGTCTTGTGCTTCCACACGCAACTAAACAGCTAGTGTTTTTTCTCCTCCTAATATTTGCCGTCTCTCCTCCCCACATTTGCAGTGATATCAATGAAAATTAAGTGTGCAGTTATGCTCCAAAAGCTCTTTTTCCTTCTCCAAAATGAACTTTTGGCTGCTCCAATAGCTGCTCCAAAATGACTACGACCAATCACATCACTGGTATTTCCATTCACACAATGTCGGGTTTGATCACATTGCTAATTTTCCTGGCAACCAACCTTGCGTCGGGGTAAGATGTTGGCTATATATGTCATTGCCTTCTTTGCTATTTAGCAAATAATCGCAATGCTGAACGTATTTCACAAGCGTTCGAGTCGCACGATATCGCAGCGTTGCCCTGAACATTATTTGGGGCATGGGGTCAATTAATTTTATGTCGGATACGGGGGAGTTTTCGTCAATGTCTTCTAGGTTCCCCTGCTGTATGCTTAATTGAGCGCAGATTTATGGGGCAGATAAACTTGCGCTTGTAGATGATGTAGAATATTGATGATCGCGTTTTTTGGGGGATGGAAATGGTAATCCTTTGGCAATTCGAGACTCCAATCGTTCACGCATTACCTGAGGGCACAGACGGGTAGACGATAAGCTGCGGCGAGTCTCCACTATTCAGTCGTCTTTTATTTAGATTTTGTTGGTAAGGGGAACCGTGTACGAAGCGGCGAAGCCCCTCTATGGAACATTCCGTTGACGACTGTGTCGCGAATGTAGTAGAGGCGTATATAAAAAATCAAGTGTATACGTCAAAAAAAAAAAAAAAAATCTTTATGATTACGTGGAGCGTACGTGTAACTTCGTTGTCGATATCTTTGGAATGAAGCGTTAATCGGGCTGGAACCAATCATTGGTCTTCCTCTGATCAGTTGAACCAGTGAGAATGGCGATCGGTATCCAATCGGCATGCACCCTTAACAGCGAGAATGAACCACCTCTTGCGACTGGGAGGCTGTATTTGCCATCAATACTACTATAGTGGTAGAAAGCTAGCGCTCATTTGGGGTGCTAACCTAAGTGGTGAAGTTTGATGCCGGCCAGTACCATTTCGAAGTGAAATGCGAAGAAGCGGCGATGTCGTGTTCGCACTAACGGTGTCGCACAGTGCATCTCAGGTCAAAGTACCTATTCGTTAAACGTACGGCCTAGTTCACCCAGTTTCAAAGGATTTAAGCGGCTTCGCGGCGGTGTGCCAGAACCTCCCACAAATTGCCTCCGAATAAATGTCGGCGTTCGGTATAGTAGAGGAGGCAGCACCCTTTTTCGAGACGAACTCCGCTCCGTCCGCCACCACTCCGAAAAGCTGTCTTCTAATTTGCCGCCGGCCGAGAAGCGAGCGTTCACGGTCGACCTGTCTTCGGGTAACTGTGCTTCGGTCAACCCTAAGCTGACAAGGCGGTGGAAGCCATGTGCTCGTTGGACCAGTCCTGCGTTTATCTTTAACCACGTGATCAGTCTCCCGCCCGTACCTACGGGCAGAGTGCGCGGTCAGGTGATAAATGTAGGCGGTTGATTGGTCCGGCGAGCAGGTAGTTGCCACCGCACTGTCAGCTCCGGTGCGAACGGAGTCTATAGTTTTTTCGGGGAGGAGCGGTACTTTTCGCTGGTTTCGCAACCCTCTCGGAGCCGTCCGTCGCGTTTCGGCATGTCTGATCCCCAGGGGCTTTTGTACGGCATTGCGTAACAGACTCGCTTCGATTTCGCGCTTTGTGTACCTCGTCCCTGTTATTGGGACTCCTTTCTTCCTCGTCTCCGAGGGCTGGGCGATGGTCGGTCCATAATTAGGGAGGGCTTGAAAGCGACCCTCCGCGAAAGGGATTGGAAGCACCGATTTGCATTTTAACAAAAAGCAAAGTTCTTTTTTTTTTTTTTTTATACGTTGAAACAGGTAGCGAAGGCACCCTTTATCGTGCACGTTTCGCAATACCTGCGCGAGTGCCTCTTTGCGGAGACAGTACTGTGGTCGTGTGGCTACAGTCATGTACGTATACTATATACTATACATTCTTTCACCTGAAGCAGTCGGTTTCAGGTTGTGAGAACGAATTCTTCGCGCCATCAAATAAACATTGAATTGAATCGTGGCGAAGTGGGACCTCTCGGAAACGGGACGCGTATTGGGCCATACAACGCACGATGATACTCGACGCTATTCAGCTTTCTAGGCTTCTGATTGGCTTCGTTCAAGCACGTAATATGTCTCAATTTTTCGTATGTTGTAGACGACATTTGTTCACGCTGAGCACTGCCGAAACCATGGCGAAACAGTCGATGGTCATCTGGCGCTTCGGTTACGACTGCTATAGGTTCACGACTTGGCTGTGACACCCTGTCGGCCGTCTTAATCGACTGATTGGCCATAGTTTCACGACGATTCCGCATTCCGGGGTGAACGCCGTCTTCCAGAAGAAGGAGATGTCACGTGTTTTAAAGCCGCCAATCAAAGACTCGGGATCACCGCCCCATGTTCCGACTCGACATTGAATCCCATATCACGAACTTCGCTTAGTTTAGGTGCTCTCCGACTTACGCAGGGGTCCGACTTAAAGGAGCTGTGCAACGATATTCAATTGGAATGTTTTTCACTTTACACGAGCTTACTGGCACTAGTGGGACTCAAGGATACTCGCATGCAATGCCACTGGCCAAGAAACTCCTTTGTTGCGGTGTAATTTCAAGGACAAAAGCGATCATTTTCATTCAATCTCTCCCTTGCAAAATTCGATGACGTAACGCGGGGATCGCAGTACACCCGTATGACGATATTTGAATGCGGTTCATAGATTGGACCCGAGCATTGCGTGGGCACTCGATTTAGGCTCGTGATAATTGATAGCTCGAGAAGCATTCGAGTAGTGGCCCGTGTCCAATCGCTGCAACGACGACAATAGCCGAGCCATAACAATGTCTGGAACTCAGCGCGTGTCCTGTGCTTTGCCAACCCCAGCGCGTGGCTATGATCAACATTGGCGGCATATAATCGGCTCCAGATCACGTGGCCGCTTGTTCTGGCTGCGAGTTGAGGGCGTGAACGCTGCTCGTTGTTTTTTAATTTTTTTCTGGGACTTCTAATGCGTCGGGTGAAAAACGAAGGCGTGTTTCATAGGTCATTAACGTCAGGGATCCGTTCTAAGCGGTATTTGCGCAAAGTAAAAAAATTGTTGCATAGCCCCTTTAAGAAATTTCTTCGTTTAAGCGATACATTTATTGCAAACCATGTTCTTCATAAAAGGCGCTTTAATGTTCTGCTTTCTTCTGCGTCTCTATGTCTCTATCCAACACGTCACCCTTTTTTTTAATTCATATAAATAGAACTGTGGGCACTGCCCATGTGCACATACCTATTTTCCAAAAAGCAGAGCGTCTGGGCATGCCCTGTTGCAGAGACAGAGCAACTTGGTGTTGGTGTGATGTCAGAAACGTGATTGAGTTGGTGTACGTACCCATCCTTGGTTCCTAGGCGCTAATAGAAATCGGCGAGCTCTGAGATAACATCGGCAGCATATAACGAACTTCCAGATAGTGTTCTCTTTTTTAACTGAGAAACAATAAAATGAAAAAGCTCTCTCCGCGTGTAGTATAAAAATGGGACATAACGCGCTCCAATTGGCACACCGACACCGAAGAAAAGTCACTGATGCTGCCAGCCCTCGTGCGGGGCGAAGTAAACAGAGAGCGGCTCGATTTCTAAAGGGCCGTATTTGTCGGAACAAAAGAGAGCGGAACTGGTTCTTTCACGCGTATGTAGGTGCCCTTCCGATGTCCGTGCTCGTCTTCGCCGAGAAGAAGCGACTCCCGCGTACGCCGGCCCTGGTGGCTTCGTTCCCACGCGTGGGCTGCTCGCCTTGAAGCCGCCCGCCGCTGCCCGCCGAGGCCCGGCGGTGAAGGGGAAAGCGCCATTGCACGTGTCACATCGTCAGCAGCGTCTTTACGGCGACCCAAGGACTCTGCCAACGCGTCAATGTCCTCTATCCCTTACTCTCACTGATCTTGTATAATTTGCACACCGTCCCACAGAACAGCTTGTGGCAGCTGCCATTTGAGTTGTTGGTGTGTTTGGCGCGCGCTTTCATGTTGGACTGTTTTTTGTTTTTTTTTTCCCTTGTAATTGCACGCTGGATTGTTAGTTGTTAAAAACTTGCGGCCATTGCTGAGTTTGGTGCTGCAGAGCGCGTGCTGGCGACGGCATTCCGCTTCCGAAGTAACGAAAAATGCATGACGGAGCACCATTTTGGGGAAGATCGTGGCGCACCAACCAGTACTATACATCGCGCCGGCATCTTGTAGTGCCTGCTGTCGCCTTTCATGTAGGAACTTTAATTAATACCGCATAACGATTAAATACACGCTACAGAACGTGCCGGTAAGTATGCTATAGTGGGCTTTCGCTGTAGGCCTTGTGCGTGTAACTATAACTGTTGGACAATTCAGTAACAGCAGTGACCCTCGTTCTTTGTCTTTGCAGCTTCGGCAAGCGGTCGGGAGGCACGGGTCGCCGCATGAACGAATGTCTCATCTTGGAGCCCTCCGAGATGGTGGTGGTGAGTGTTTCTGATCCGTCATCGCGTCGTGAACAACGCGTATAGTGTCACCAAATACTTTATAGCGCATCTCACTCCCGGTGATAATTCAATGGCGTTGGAGCCGGTAGAATTTGCGTAGTTGGAACGGCTGGACGCGCGCGGCCTGGAGGTTTTCCCCCCTTTGAATTGGGAGGGGTGGCTGCCGCCATCTATGGTCGTGGAAACCTCTCGGAACGGCGTAGACGGCCCCCTCCGCTGTCTTGGCGAGTCCGGTATCTCGGTGCGCTGGTGGTAGGTCTTTTGTTTGTAAGTGCAGGGCGAAAGCGTGACAATGTGGATACTGAAATGCACAAGCGTTCTCTTACGCAGGTTGTCTCCACTTCTAGGGGAGGATTTAGCGCTGTAAGCGCGCTGTCTAATGCAAGTGAGCGGAGTTGAACGAATTTTCTTCGTAAAAACGACAGTATTGTCGCCCTTTTCTTCTGGGAATCTGGGTTCGGCAAAGCGTAAAAGGAAAAGAAGGCATTGCAACGTGGAAATGTCTACTGTTGTTCGCAGTCATCAACTCGAAACTAAATAGTTTTGAACTGATGACTGCTTCAAAAAGTTACTTCTTCTTTCTACTGCTGTGCAATAAAACAGAACTGAGAATCCTTATTTCTCTGAAACTTCTAGACGCGTTACACACGAGTCAGATGACAGCCGCCATCGCTGACCTTCTCTTGTTTTACCGAGATGCCGCGGGCGTTGACGAGCCTTCACAAAGGCCAATACTGGGGAGAAGTACACGGTAGAATCTGAAATAACAATAACATATTCTGTCGTCGTAAGAATGAAATACTAGTAAACGAAATAAAAAAGAAATCTAAAAGCTTTTTTCTTTTTCCTTTTTTTTTATGGCGGAATTTATGCGCAGCTGTTGCAGAGTCTATACTTACATATGGGGTTTCTACATCCAAATGGAAGTAGAGACTAAAGATTAAAGAATGGCTGGTGTGTGTCGAACACGAACAAAAGGGAAGCAGACAGCTATGTTCCTCTCCCCCCCCCCCCCCCCCTTATTTTTCATGCTCTCTGATTGTTTCATTTATTTTTTCCACTCTAGTATCAGGGGTCATCATAATGCATAGCCTAAGTACATGTCATTCAAATCCTTAACTTTTTCCTCGTGAAAATATAGTTTGGGAACCCTGTTTCGATTGGGCGTGCCCAGTTATCTGTCACGTCAGATTCTCAAAAGGAAAAAAAAAAAAGTCAAATTTGTTTAATCGCGTTTAATTCGTGCCATTTTAAAAGAGTCGATTGCAGCGACCCTTCGCTTCCGTTCGGGAAACTAATGGTGCGCACTTTGTGCAGCAACACGTACCGGCGACGGTTTCTCCGCCCCTCGTTCCGTGGTAACAACGCGGAACAACGAAGACCTTGATAGAGATCGGTAGAGGAAGATCCACGGCCTTTTCTGCCAAAAGGAAAGAAGAAAAGCAAAAAGAAGATCGATACGATGGCGATACCCGTTGCGTCATGACGCCGTTTCGAAACCGATCCGACGACACACCGGACGGGAGACAATGGTGCCATTTGCGGAAGATCCACGTTTCTGGGAGTTGAGTCACGTGCGCGCCCACGTTCGATTGTGCTTATCTTCTTTGTCCTTACGTTTCGTCTCTCTTTTTTTTTTTACATTGTTTTGACGATGTGTTAGATGAAAGTCCTGGCGAGGAACGGTTTAGGTATGTAAATGTGAAGTACGAGAAGGCGAACGGAAAACAAAAAATGTGAGCGGGTTTAGAAGGGTTCAACAAGATAAAAACATGCGTGGAAAAACATGGTACTGTACCCCAAAGTAGCGTGCGCCTGAGACCTTTTAAAAGGGCGTGTTTTCCTTTTAGCACGTAGATGAAGAGAAAAAAGTAATAAGGCCGCGTAAAGGTTATAAA
Organism: Ixodes persulcatus; assembly: GCA_013358835.2. NCBI lineage: Eukaryota > Metazoa > Arthropoda > Arachnida > Ixodida > Ixodidae > Ixodes > Ixodes persulcatus. The sequence continues at coordinate 1,201,953 of JABSTQ010011397.1, forward strand.
GTAAAAACACTCACCTTAAAAAAAAAAGGAAAAAAAAAGGACATTGACGCGCGAAAGTAGAGAGAGCAAGAAAGGGAAACGCAGCCAAAGTGGATAGCTAAGAGGGACAGAACCTGTCGAGAAGTTATTACGGCCGAGAGAGAGCGAAACAGAAAACATGTTCAAAATACTACGACGAAGCAGCGAAAGAGAAGGTGCCCATAGCCCGAGGAAGTGCAAATTCGCGCACAATGTTCCGCTTGAGGGCTTCCGCGTGGGGGCACCCTTTGCAGATTTTTAGAACGTCGCCTGGGAAGTTCTGCCGCCCTCCTTCGGAGATTGTCACCACTGTCTGAAAGGAGAGGCACTTCTCCCCCCCCCCCCCCCCCCCCCCGTTATTTGATTTTTATTTATTTTTTTTCTAGCCGCGGGGTTTTAAAGGTGACCACCACTTTTGAGGGGAGGCAAGTCACGTGACTAAACGACTCGAAAAAGTGAGGTCGTCACGGGTCGCGAGTTCGCGTGCACAAACGCACCTCGACTTTGTACTCCGCTTCACCTGACCATGGACCGCGGAGGGCTTTGCGCTGGCGCACCATCTCGACTTTCTGACGCCACGCCACAGCGGTGGTGGCGTTGCTGTCGGCACTGCGCATGCGCCCTAGACGCTTCATCCGACGCGAATCTGCCTTCTGCGCACGCGCAATATATGCCCACACCTGTTGTGGCCGAACGCGCGCTGGTTTGTAAACAACGCGTTGGTGTGCGTACAAAAGGGCACGGTCGTGGCGCTCGTCGTCTTTGTGGGCTTGCTATCGCCGAGTTAAGCTAGGTGGCGCAAGCTACCGCCCGTTACAAAGGGTATAGCCATTAACATCCATCCATCCATTCAAATCACGCACAGTAAATGCGCCGCTATCCTGCGTTTTCTGTGCGTGTTTGGTTTGACCGGTGATATGCAGACGCACGAAGACGAGAAGCGCCGTTACGATGCACTTTTGGTGCTGCTTCGATTGGTTCTATCGGGTCGTATAGCGTTGGCTGCGGACGGGTTCAATTAAGTAAAACGGTGTATATGGGAACCACTTGGGCCAATTCAATGCCGCGCGAGTGTTCACGCGACATTCGGGAGGTGCGCAGTGATGCGTGGTCACGTGGCACGTTCACGGCGTTGGATTGGCCAGGGTGGCTCGTTATACGTCCGCAGCGGTCCATCGTGAGGTGAAACAGAGTATGGTGGACGAAAGAATATAGCGTCGTTGGACGGTGGGCTAGGGTGGACACGTGAAAAGGTTCACGACGTCTTAAAAGTCAGCCTGACAAAAAATAAAATAAATAACAGAGCTCAGCCGAGCATGTCTCGGTCAAGAGAAGTTCACCTATCTTTTCTATTTTTTTTATCCTTCTCAATTGCTGGTCTCTTTAAATGCCGCTGTGGGGATGTTGTTTTGTGGGGATGTTTGTTGTGGCTGGTATTGCGAGCCTTTTGTAAGTATAGCGCCGTCTTCCGTTTAAGGTGGTGGCGTGTCTAAACGGTTTTTAGGGTCACCTATCTTGCATATATATATATATATATATATATATATATATATATATATATATATATATATATATATATATATATATATATATATATATACCTACCTACCTACCTGAGGATTTGGTGGCGGCGCTTTATACGGGGGACTTTTTGGTCGTAGTTTCTGAAATGACGAGCGTGGGGACCTGGCATCGTCTCCCTGGGAAGCTAAAGTTTCGGTTTTTTCTTGTCTGATTTTTTGTTGTTGCTGTTGTTGTTTTTGTAAGAAAATGCGAACGAGAAACAATGGGCAGCAGCTTGCCTTTGTGCACACGCGGGTGTCAAATGACGGAGGTTGACTTTCCTTGTCTTGTGTCCATTTAAACGAGAGATGCCACTGACTCATCAGATAGCCATTAAACCTAGTGACTACGGAGCAATTTTGTGAATCGCGTCGCGTTCCAGACGTCGAAGACATCCGCCTTGTCTCCGAATTCCACATGGAGCGCGGTCTTTTGTGTACTGATGTCGAGCTGCGTGGGTGGTGCCATCTCGTAGGTTTTTCGGGAAACACCGAAAGAAGGGTTCTTCAGCTTCGTCCATAGAGTTATTACAATAAACGCTAGAGGCTCAGCTGGCGCTAGTGTGCTGTTGCATTTTGAAGCAGACAGCAAGCAGTCAGAAATTGACTTCCGGTAATGCATTTCTATGGGAAAAAGCGAGTGCATTTTCTCTCTGCGCTCGATTATAAGAGCAAATATCACGAATAATTTGTATGTACTGGGCACATTGGAACATTTCTCAGTCACGCAGACGAAATAATTGGTCAGTTTCAGCATTTTTATTTGAAATTCGTGGCATGAAAAACGGTGTTAAAACCGCATCGTACGTGTATTTATGTGCACTGTCGGACACTGTTAGCGCGAACACGGCGTCGACGCTTTCCAGCATGGGGGAGATACGTGCCAAACGAACGAAGGGCATGTGAAAAACCAAGAGAGACGGCAAGAACTACGCAGTAACACTGTATAAGTAACTCCTTGTGCACGCAGACGATCAAAATAAATTGAAAGTCACGTAATACAGTCCGATTTGCAATAAATAAGTTCTGCTTTATTCTTTCTGGTCATGAATATGTGCAAAGATGCATATTCAAATCATCAACCGCACGCTTCAAATCTTTGCAAATAGGGAGAAGTCAGAGAACAGGTGCCCGATAAAAACTGCCCGACATAGGAAATAATAAAAAAGCACACCTTTCGTAGTCCACGTACTTTATTTCTTACATTCGAATGTTTTAATTTTAACCGATCGCAAAGATGCACAACGGAGTCATTTTCATTGAGACAGGACGGGCATATTAGCAATATATAAGCGCCACCACAATTTTGAACACACTCTACATTCTTTTCGATCGTTAGTTTGCTTAGAATCGTCGCTCGTTTTCACATACCTCCCTTGAAACAAAGGTTTTGGGCCTGAAATAGAGCGAAGTATAACATCGTTCAGTGGTAAAGAAAAATGCTGTAACTAAAGCAATTACACTTTCACAGTACCGAAAAAGGTACATACTATCCGGTACAACCGAAATGACAAAAGTTATTCATGTTATTTTCCGGCGAAGAGACAAAATTCACGCGTGTTTTCCCATAGGAATACACAGGGAGGCTGGAAATGTAGACTGCATGCTGTCTGCTTCAATTTGCAACCGGAAGTCCCGTAGACACTAGCGCCAGCTGAGCCTCTAGCGTTTATTGTAATAACTCTATGGCTTCGTCAACGAAAGACAGGTGTAAAATTTTAATTTGTGCACGCGAAACCTTCAGCCTCTACAGAGCACGTGTACGAGCCGAAAACGATAATTAGTTGATACTGTTGCTGGTTTGGATAGGGTGGGTCCCACTAGCGTTCGTACCCAGCCAAGAAGTAACATAAAGAAAGAAAAAAAAAATAAAAGCTTTCTACTTCTTCAGCGTCCTTCGTCACCAATGAGCATTTTCTCAGTCCTTTTGGCGGCTTCTCTGCATTGCCCGCTGGACTTCGATTCCACCGGGACGGGGTTTACGTCCGCATTTTGAGACCTCACCTGCATCATCCTCTCCGCGCACGCGTACGTCACAGACCCAGTAAAAAGTAATCGGAATCCGAGAGCTTCTGCTACCAATTTGATCGTGTGAGACAGTGAAAGAGCCTGTCCGGGCTGCGATTCGTTGTCTGGCGCTTGCCACCGATCAGCCAAACGCCTTTCTCGAAGGCTTGGACTCGAGGACACAATCTGTCCGATATATTTTCACTTGCTTCGCCGCGGGCCCGGCGTGATGTCGACTTTATACCACCCGATCGAATCGTTGTGGATAATAAACCAGCGTCACCGTCACCTTCCCCCTTCTTGCGAAGTCAACGAGGGCCGCTCAAACGCTCCCTATAGTGGTCCCTAGCCTTCGTTTACCAGAGTGTCTCAAGTTGACAGGGTGTTCCCTTTTGTTTCCCTTCGTAGCGCGCACTCGTTCACTCTGATCTGGTTCTAGCCATACGCGGACCGTATTTGGAACAAACCTCCCCTTTATGGCAAATGCCCCATTTTTCATATAAGTAAATCAAATAAGGCTGTACGGAAGACCGTACCGGCTTGAGGCTGGCGCAGGTGTGCCGCATAATAATAGGCACGCCCGTTCAGACCTATCGTGACCGGTTCCTGAAACTCGCTTTCATTGTTTCTCTGCTCGGCCATAGGAGAACGAGAGGTTACAAATTGGCACGTGCTTTCTCGTCAGTGCCGGCATTCAGCCTGTACGTTCTTGAAGGCTGCTTACGGTTGAGACGCTATCGCGTTCTCTTCGTTCGTCGCCGCCTAAGTTCGTTTAAGCTCGTACCGTAAAAAAGAATAACCTTGTGGTTATTCTTCTTTTTTTTTTTTTGCCGCAATTAATGTTCTAATTTGTGGACTTTTAATGTCTCGCATGTTTGCTCTGAGAGTTACCAAGCTGGGGTTTTCAAGTTCGTTACGTTTGCTGTCAACTGTCGTCCGTTTGAAATCAGTGCTATATATATGTTGGCTCGTGTCCACGACCGTTATATATTTCGATGTAAATTTGACGAGACAAAATTTGCGGCGAATTTCCGCTTTGGGAAACTTGGATCACGTGTCAGCAGAGCTTGTTGCGTCGCTATCTAACGTGGTCCCGCAAGATCACATCGTGACCACCCGATTCCGCGCTAACCTCGCGTGGACGCGCTCAACGTGCTTCGTGCAATTGAAGGCGCCCGTCTATCGTGGAGACTAGCGTGAGGGAGATCGAAAAAGGATTCCTACCCCTCGCGCAGTCTTCCTTATTCGTTGCGAAACACTTTACGAAAACGCCGAGCGAACACTGGATCCCGAGAGCTGGGATCCAGTTAAGGCGCTATAAACGTTTTCGTAAACTGTAAATTGTTCCCTAGATCCGCTTTCCGTGAAACAGCAATACTTATTTTCAAGCCATACGCGAGTATATATCGAATGTCAGACGGATCCGAAGGTTTTTTGCTTCGCATACTCTCAGCGTGGATCCAAAGCGATATTGCGCGTTTGGCGCGTTACCTAAACCACGTTACGTTCCGCGTCGTTACGCGACGACCGTCGAAACCGGACGGCACGCGGATTACAAGGAACGATCAGGAGCGCGAACCAAGCAACGCCCGAAGAAAGAGGGAGACGCCATTGTTCGCCGACTTCGCGCGTCGTTGGCCGTGTTGTTGGCGCGTCGGCAGCGCGTGTTGCTGGACGATCGCGAATTACGGAGGCAACGTTGCGCAACTTGGATGCTCCTACGTGAAACAGGTTGCATGCCTTCCGGCAGGCCGCAGTCCGGCCGCAGATATGGACGGTGAGAAGTGACCTACTGTTCCGCGAACCCATCCGCCGCATTAATGGACTTTCCCTTTCGTGGTCAAGCGTTAATGGCAATTTTCTTTGTGGCTTTTATTATTTTATTTTAATTTCCGAGTCTCATCTCTCAAGTACTTGGGTGGTTGCCCTCGTATTATTTTCTTTTCTTTTTCTCACGGGTTGCGTTTTACTTTTGAAGCTCTCGTAGTTTTGTTGCGGCTGTTTTTGTTTTGCAGTTTTAATTCGTGCTTTCCTAGTCCTTTGGGAAAGTGTCTGGACTCGGCCGCTCGCTGCTTGCTTGATAGGCGTAAGTGCTCAATGTTTGCGGCGTGCCGCTTCGCCCATGGAGATGATGTTCGACCGGGTTATACTGCGTTCCGATTTCACCGCTTCGTACTCAAAGAGAAAAGGCTTTTGTGCAAATGCGCGTGCGCGGTTTCATTTTCTGAGCGGGTCCGGATGATGATGGGTGCTGCTGCGTTCGTGAGGCGCGTTCTCTTCATTCATAGAACGGTGCGGCAAATTAGGGGGCTGAGTTCGTGGAAATTGGACTAGGTCTCGTACTCGCCTCTTTGTTTCGAGTGGTTTGTCTCTACGTGAAACTGTTTGCTTGCTTTTTTGTGTTACTAGGCAGGTTTCTTTTTTTTTTATTAGTTTTTTTTTCAGTTTGATTCAAGATATGTAATGTAGTTTCCAAATATACAAGGCAATATTCAACTTCGTTCAACGATCGGGGTATTTTATTAGAGAGTTTTAGTAGATCGTTCCGATACCTCCGATACCCCCGATAACGATACTATATATGTAAGCGCAAAGGCGGAGGCAGAGTATCGGGTATCGTTATCGGAGTCATCGGAACGATCTACTAAAACTCTCTATTAGTGCACTGTCGTCATGGGTGGCGCAACGTAATTTAAATCAATTTTGTTTTAAGGGGTATTTCGGCCGTTTTTTGAGCTACCCAAACAAATTACGTTTTCTGACTACCCGGACATTAGTATTCACGGTATGCTATTTATTGTCTCGAAATTCAAAATAGCAATTGAGAAAACCGTAAATGAAGATGATGCCGAAACCAGCATTCAAATTTTCGGCGCGCTGTCCAGTGTTGTGACGTCAGAAATGGTACAGACTTTCCGGTCGTGCAGGTAGTCTTAAACAGAGTATGCCGAGTGTTTGGTTTGCGTGCTTCTCAGTGAATCAGCTGCCAAGCATTCTTTTCCCACCATCAAACGTCTTGTAACCAGTTGGGAACATGGCCTACAGCCCGCTTTGTACCATTTCTGTCGTCACACTTCAGTGTTGCCAGTAGGGGCTCCCGGCTTGAGAAAACAAGATGAAAACGAAATTCGAAAATTCAGTAACTTCGCAATGTTCTTTTTTTTCACGCAATGCTTGGGGAACTGGGACAAGCGAGACAAATCAGCGAATGTTTGCTTTGAATGCGCGTAATGTGAGTGCCTTCTGTACAATGTATTTTTTTTTTATGTGATTGGCATATCTGGATTTAGAGCTACTAAGCTCTTAAAAGCTGCATATCATTTTGGAATTCTCGCAAATGCTATGCGCCGAGAAACTGACGGAGAGGAGGAAACAAGGGCGCGTGGTGACGTCCGAACGCCGAGCTCTGGTTGGAATCATTAGGGGGGGTAGAACTAAAGCTAGCTACTTTTGTCTCTACTTCACTCGTCGAACCCGTTAAAGGGGCTATGCAACAATTTTTTTACTTTGCGCAAATACCGCTTAGAACAGATCCCTGACGTTAATGACCTATGAAACACGCCTTCGTTTTTCACCCGACGCATTAGAAGTCCCAGAAAAAAATTAAAAAACAACGAGCAGCGTTCACGCCCTCAACTCGCAGCCAGAACAAGCGGCCACGTGATCTGGAGCCGATTATATGCCGCCAATGTTGATCATAGCCACGCGCTGGGGTTGGCAAAGCACAGGACACGCGCTGAGTTCCAGACATTGTTATGGCTCGGCTATTGTCGTCGTTGCAGCGATTGGACACGGGCCACTACTCGAATGCTTCTCGAGCTATCAATTATCACGAGCCTAAATCGAGTGCCCACGCAATGCTCGGGTCCAATCTATGAACCGCATTCAAATATCGTCATACGGGTGTACTGCGATCCCCGCGTTACGTCATCGAATTTTGCAAGGGAGAGATTGAATGAAAATGATCGCTTTTGTCCTTGAAATTACACCGCAACAAAGGAGTTTCTTGGCCAGTGGCATTGCATGCGAGTATCCTTGAGTCCCACTAGTGCCAGTAAGCTCGTGTAAAGTGAAAAACATTCCAATTGAATATCGTTGCACAGCTCCTTTAAGGCCGGTTCAGACACTTGAGTTTGAGTGCGTTTGACTGCGTTGCGACGAGAACCGAAAGCGAGTCACCGACACATCTGTGCTTCGTATGAAGCGTGGAATCCAATTCAAGGAATCATCTTGGCACGCGATATGAGCAGCAGGGCTGTCCTGGTTTCTCGCAGCCGCAACGCAGTCAAACGCAACTGTCTGAACCAGGCTTTAGAGTTGTGACTCAAGGAGCTCTTTAATCCGGGGTCACAACCCTTATTATACATCATACAGAATACAGTCTGCATACAGATTCCAACAGGAGTCACCGCGAGATCCGTGCTTCGAATTCCCCATGGCAATGAGTTCAGGGATGAACTTGGCACGCGGCATTCGAACCACGGATATTGCGGTGACTCGTGTTTGCAGACTGTCTCTTGTATGATGTATGAGGAGTGTGACCCCGGCTTTAGGCTGCAGTGCCACGGCCGCTTGATAAGGGACTCCCCTTGGGAGCGGCCTGCCGTATGTCTCGCGCCGCCGGTGAGAGCGATAGTTCTACTTTACCCCGCAGCGCCAGCCGTGGCGCTCGTTATCGGCGAGAGAGGCGCAGTCCGCCCGGCGCGGCCCGGTGTGGCTAGGGTGCCTACATGTTTCCGCTCCGCTTCCGGAGCGGCGGAAACACGTAGGCACCCTAGGTGTGGCTATTTAGATTGTTTTTCGTGAAGCGGCAAGTCTCATTTGAAACGAGTGCCAGATTGCATGAATGATGTGACAAATCTGTGCCGAATAGAAGCACATAATTCTTTCTGCGAGGAGCTCACTCAGCTGCAGGCTGCGCGTTAGAGCCGCATTCAGCTGGCAGTATGAGCGAATTGTCGTTTTCTTGTTCCCGTCCCCGTTTCTATTACCACTGTAATGAGTTATAGTTGGATATAGCTAGGCCGTATGATTTACGATTTTAACCGATGCTCGAGCACGCTCGAGCTGTGCCTTTTATTTATCTGTGGGGGACAATAAGAAAGGGATTCCTCGTGCATAACTTCTGCAATATAAACTTCATTGTTCACGAACAGATCAAGGGGGTCATATAGTTCGCAAGCGGAATACCTTTCGGGAAAGAGGCTTCCGCGAAAGTCTCAATATATTCTCTAGAGAGCTGTTAGGTCACCAGCCGAGTTAGCCAGAAGAGGTCTGAGGAGCTTCCCGAGAAAAAGCTCGCAGAGTTCTTAGCTGTGGTACCGGTCTCTGCAGTTAGTACACCACATCAGCAGGCAGTCCATAAGGTGTGGAAGCTCAGCGCTCGTGAGAACCTTGCCAATCCGTCCAGAACGACGAATCTCTGCCAACTGTAGAGCCCTCTCGACAAAGGTGCAGACGAGCTTGCACGGCCAGACAGCTTCAGGTCGTGGATAGCTGAGTCCTCTTTGGTCAAGGCTAAACACGAACTGATTTTCTCCGTCACGAGATTCATTTCCCTTAAGTTACAGCTTGCATTCAGGACACGTCACCTGCAAAGTTGAGCGGGTTCTACACATTAGCCTTCCTTGCTTAAATCTGTCTTGAAATTCATCACAGGTTTGTCGCAGTTTTTTAATTCGCTCGTTCAGTCGTTTGGCTTGCATTTGAAGGCGGTGCGCGTTTTTCTTGGCATCTTCCATGAAGCCTATAGCTGTCAAATTGAATGACGTCTGACATTCTTCCACTTCAAACTCTTTTTGCAGGCAAGGTTCAATACCCACGCACTCATCAACAGCTCGTCTTCTTTCTGCAGGGGACTGCATTTTGCGTTGTCGGCTTCTACCGCTCGCATGCGACGTGGACGCGTTAGGTGGCACACGAGCAAGCGTTCTGCGTTTCTTTGAACTGCTGGTTGCATGTACAACGAATACAATGGGAATTGAGTCGGCACTGCTGTCGGTCGCAGTACCTTCCGCTTCATCCCTACCTTGTAGTCCTCCGATTTAAATGCCTAGATGTACAACCTCGGCTTTCTGCAGGGAAGATAATCCACATAGCGCTCCCCTCTCCTAAGGTAAAATGTGAAGAGGATATAGGAAAGGAGGTGACGGGCAAAAGTGGAAAGCGCGAAGTGTACGTCGGCCTTTAAAATGAAGGGAGCGCACGACGCTCCTGGAGCGTGGTTGCCACTAGCTGCCCTTCTCGCTGCCTTCTCGCGAAATGTTCTTCAACCAGGGGGGCTATGTTGCGCTTTTTGGACTCCCAGGAGACTAGGGAGAGGGAAGTGACGTCAACAACGCAGCAAATGCAGATTGGATGTTGATTTTGTTTTCTTCTGTCAACATCCAATCTGCGTTTCTCTAGTCGTTGACGTCACTTCCCTCTTCCAAGTCTCCTGGGAGTCCAAAAAGCGCAACATAGCACCCCTGGCATCCCAAAATTTCTCTCTAGACGGAAGCTCGTGATAGCAGAGTTCCGGATCTCTCGCAGCATTTGACTTACAACGCGGCACGCAACAGTTTTTAGGCATCGCGTGCTCCGTAACCCATCTGCACACTTTAAAACTGTGCAGAGTCAGACAAAAGGCGGCTGTCTACGTCTCTTTTTTCTCATCCATCAGTGGTTATCGCCATGAAACTATAGAAACGAGCGAAAAAGACGATCAAAAACACAAACCACGCCTGCGAGCACAGGGTAAAACTGCGATATTTTCTCCGCGCAAAGTGGTGCAAAGGTGGGGGACAAGCGATTTTTGCGGCCTTTTGCAACCGCGACAGCGCCTCGGTATCGGCGAAGCCAATGACGGGCAGATATTTTCTCTGGGTCGCGAAGCAAGAGCGCGTTGGGCGCCTTTTCTATACTCTTTTTCACCTTATGATTAGGGCTCCGTGTTTTCGGAGTTTATTTTTCGTCAAATTCGGAGGGTGTTTTTCGGAGTTTATTTTCTGCCGAAGATTCGGAGTTTATCGGAGTTCATATTTTTTTTATTCCCAATTCTCCGAAATTCGGACTTTAATTTCGCAGTGTTTCCTATTGCAAATAAATATGTAAATAATAAACGGATGTGAACGGATGCCAGATAAAAACTAAAACGCGCTTGTACTATTAAAATTTCTTCAGTTGAATTTGACGTTCATGCCATTGCCATTGGCAATATTAATTTGTCCCACGACAAACGTCGCACACAAGTGTTGCTTCGATAAACGTCGATACCTTAAAGTCAATAAACTCCCAGGGGCAGTCGCTACGAAGCTCGTAGTCATCCCATCCTATTCCATCAATCTAGCCCGCGGCCGCGCGAGGTGGAGTGGAATTAAGGATATGATAGAGAGTTTTAACTGTCCCTTTTTTCTATTTAATACAATCTCTATGGTCCATATCTTTCACTGTTACAAAACACACTTTCTCCTTTCTCTAAATCACAAATCGCATGGCTCAACCTGGAAACCAAAAGAGTGGCTTCTTTTGTCGTGACCCGAATGTACAATGTCCTGTTGCCTTGAATCAACCTCGACGAGACAAGCGGCAAGACCCCTTTTGACAATGGTCTGAGATTTGAAATGTAATTATGGTTCCATTTTCCCAGGACCATTGACTCCGTGCTGATCAAATTGTAAAAAAAAAAAAGTATTTTACTTTTTTTTTCTTTTTTTTTTTTGTGTGTGTGTGGGGGGGGGGGGTGGCATTGGCACATAAACATTCGGAGTTTATCGGATAAATCCGAATTGACCAAAAGTTTACCGGCGGGTGTTTTTCGGAGTTTTTCGGATTTATCCGAAAACACGGAGCCCTACTTATGATGTACCGCAGGAAAGGCTACAAGCGCGAGCTCCTTGCTCTATAAGGCACATCTCGGCGGCACAAGCTCTCGTGCGTTAAGAGTAGCTCCCAACGCTATGAGCTCGCGCTTCAAGCCTTGTCTGCGGTACAACATAAGGTGAAACGGAGTATAGCTTTCAGCTCACGAGACCACTCGCCGATGTGCAGCGCCTCCACGGCAGATGGGAGAAGTTCTCCTCTCACGCGCGCTCTTTTGTTTTCGGAAACAATCGGCAGGCCGCACGCAGTGCAGTCCAGGGCGGTAAAGCCCTTGATAAAATTCACGTTTGGCTTACAAGGCAGACAAGAGCCGTTAATACGGAGAGTTTGGCGTTCTTAAAGACCGACGACCAGACACGAGATTCTGCAAGGCAGAAGATCCTCCTCATTCTGGGGGAGGAGGAAAGAGGCAACGGTGGACGGGGTAGAAGGGGGAGAGGAGGAATTGGGGTAAAAGTGGAAAGCGCGAACTGGTCGTCGGTCGTTAAAGGCCGACGTACATCTCGCGCTTCAACACTTTTTCCCGCGTCCTCCTTATATATATCCTCTCCACTTTTTACCTTGCCTCAACGCCTCAACTTGGCTCCCCTCGCAGCTTAGGAGAGGGAAGCGCTAAGAGGATTGATCTTCCCTGCAAAATACCAAAGTTGTAAGCTGACTTAAAAAAATAAAAAAATAAAAGATTTTGACAGTTTGGCAATCACTTCCGTCCGCCATTTTGGGGGCCCTGACTCAGGACTTCTTTTGCGATTCCTCAGGAATAAAGAAGAGAAAGAAGTAACGCCATTTTGTGTTATCGCGAAATCCGCTGGTTCTAGTGGGCAACAAGCTGTGCCCATTGGCCAAACTCTCTGAGTATAATAGACTGGGGCAGACCAGACTGTCGCCATCTACCGGTAAGAGCGTGAACCCCTGAAACTGGGAAATTCCTAAAGCACGTGACGGCCCAAACAGCGGTATGCGTGGTAGGGTGTGCTGCAGAGAACCATGTCTATCAAGGGCCACGTGCTTGCGTGTTATGGAGGTCTGGTTCGTTTTTATTTCCATTTTTGTTTTTTCTCCCTCTCCTCCCTTTCGGGGAATGTTCATCGGAGGTCGGGATCCCGCCGCGCCGTGATAGAGCCCCCTTGCTCTGCGCTTGCCGGCGCCGGAATGCATGCAGATGGCAGGGATGCCGAGAACGTGCGCAAACATACCCCTCGCGTGTCTGACTCTGCCCGATACCACCTAGAGGACTATAGGCCTGCGACTTTCCCCCCCAAAACGTCATCACTCGTGGATGCCCGCAGCATGGCCTGTGCCGCTGTTTCTGCCGTTTCTGCCGCTGCACAAATTGTTAAGCTGGCCCTTCTGTCCTGTATCGCATCAGCGCGGCGCGTGTTTATTATGTCTCGGGGTCAGCCTGCGAGAGCGTGTCCGCCATTCCTAATAAAAAAAAAAATAATAATCGCCGCTCTTTTTCCTTTTTTTTTTTTTTTATCGAGAGCGTTTTTTAACGCTTACGGATGTAAGCATATATATGTAAGAATATATACATCGTACACGTATACAGCGTCGGACGGCGGGGAAGAATATGAAGGGCGAGTTTGTGGCTAACCGTATGTTTATCTTTCCGTTAGCGCATATGTGTGTATGCGATGTGTGTCTGCAGTCTGATGAGTGCTTGCAGATGGCGCTCGTCGTCGGGCAGTTTCGCGTCGGGATTGATGGGTGCTTGGTCTGGTATACGCATGCGCCCGTTTACTGGCTCCCGAGGCGCTGACACGCACCGCATTCTTGATTTTTCGTTCTGACTTTGTTTTTCTCTCCTCGGGCAACCGTCCAACCCTTCTCGTAATAAAAGAAAAGAAAAAAAAATTAAAGTGCACGGTGTTTCTCCGATTATGTTTCAAAAAAGATTTTTTTGACGAATGCGCTTGTTTTGGTGGCGTTTGACAACGCGGAAGCATCGGGAAGGTTGTCATCGCGAGCATCGTGCGCGTTATAATGGTGAAAGCACCCGGCTCTGCGAGAAACAAACGTCCGTTAGCGTTGGCACGTGTCTTTTATAGATTGTTTGTATTTAAAAGATTTTCATGACGTTTGCGTGTGAAACGCCATGAGGATCATATCGCTTTGTTTTGCGCTGAAAACGGGTTGTTCTTTTTTCTGGCGTCGTCGTATTCGCCGACCTCTCTCCTACGTTTCACGTGCGCACGTCATGCCTAGACCGGGGATTTGGTGTACAGGTGTAAGCATATTTTCGGAACTCGCCGATCGCTCTCTGTAGATACATTGTCCGTCTCACAAGCATCAGTGCTGCCAAATGCGCAGGCATAAAGCGTAACTTTGAAAAAAAAAAAAAAAAGAAGTGCCTTTAGTGCGTGAGTTGTCGAGCAAACAAAGCATTCCGCTGAGTTAAGCTTACGCACCTGTACCTTTCTCTGCACTGTAGACATTTGAGCCTTAGCCAATCAGGTTGCGACATGGGCCGATAAGAAGTCCGCAGATCTAAGGAGAAGGCAAAAAACGCGGTTATAATACGACACGCCCTTGGCTCTCCGAGTGCTTTGCGAAAAAGTTAACTCACGGACTTTTTTTTTTTTATATATATATATATAGTCATTGACGCTTTAGAGGGGAGCACTCAAGTGTTTTTTTTTTTTTTTTTTTTCTATACTTCCGTTTTACGATAAGTTGGCGAACTGTGGAGGCTAGGGCCCCGCGACCCAATAAGATCTTCGGAGCGAGGCACGTGACCCAACGTCAGGGGCGCGTTTGAGTCACCACGCCAAATGCGAGGCGCGAGGCCCGGAGGAACCGGCTGTCGTCTGCTAGCCAAGACTCAAAGTCGTCTGCTCCGAAACCAACCAACTTCGGATGAACGTCCACCGCAGCAACATATCCGTTCGCTAGAATAGCGAGCACTTCGGGGACAGTTCACGAGACAACCATACTCTCAATTTAGCCGCGAATCTGTGACGGGTGCTAATGCCAGGGCGCAGTGCGATGTTTTGAGCGGAAACGGCCGATTACACGGCTGCGATCGCCGGCGATCGCCAACGGCCACGGCGCTACAAGCCGAAAAAAAAAAAAAAAATCGAGCGGATACGGATGTGGCGTCACTTTTTTGGTTTAGATATAATTGAAACTCATAAATTTGTGATTTTTTATGCTTTATTCTTCATGTCTTCTCGATATAGAGGAAATCGCGCGAGTTCAATTGCCGTTAAATGAACAAGAAGCCTAGAACTACTTTTTGTCGCGGAGGGCTCTGTTGGTGTGGCGGATAACGAGGCCCCGGTGGCCTCGACCATGGAGTGTTATCACTTGCCTTGCTCCGGCGCCCTTATTGGGTGACGGGGGCCGCAGCCTCCACAGTTCGCCAGGTTACCGTGGAACGGAGTAAATACTCGCGGTCGGCTTTCTGTGGCAATGCAGTCAATGCTCGGGGAGAGGGTGCACCAACCGCTGTACACGCGCTTTCCTCCTCTTTTGGGATTGCCACAGAAAATTGAGCTTGTTTTTGATGGCATACTGTTTGCTGGGCATCCTCGGGTCAATAAGAATGGCCAGTTCTAGATGACAAGGACGTACCAGTAAACTCACACAGCAATAGAACTACACGGGCACTATTTTCTCTTAACAGTGTGGGAGGAAAGAGAGAAAGGGGGGGGGGGGGGGCGCATTCTCGGGTATTTACTACCTCCATAAAATTTGACCAATGAAAATAGCTAATTGCGTGAAGATTCCGAATGTTACTATTATTGCTCATTTTACGCGCGTTCCGCATTATCGTTTGGCGAAAACGTAAAATATCTGGGTGTAGGAGACGTAAAATATCTGGGTGTAGGAGACGTATAGCAGGTATCGTTTAAAAACGCCGTTCGACGGTGACCTTTGGTGTCTGGTTCGGGGCACAGAAAGAGGGGCGTGCCACGGCTTTTGATTAAAGGTTTGATAGGGAAATTAAACGCACATAATGGTTACTTCGTTTTTTTTTTAATGACTTTTAGGGTTTGTAGATTGAATTATCAGCATAAATGGACGATCTCGTAATCCACTTGAGTGCCCTTTCAAGAAACGCGGGTTGTGCACGTCTTATCATCGTGCTTCGTTGCTTGACGTTCTTATCTCTTATCGCCTCAATCTCATCGACTGCAGAGTGATAATAAGTTGCTCGGGGCTCGCCACGCGCTGCCTTCCTTAAAGTTACTACAGGGCGTAGAGGGACGGCCATACTTTAGAGCGTAGCTGTTTGGAAACTCGAGCACCACGGATGTCGAAACAACGACGGCACTGACGCCGTAGCGGTTAGCTGTTATAAAAAAAAAAAAAAAAAAAAAAAATACTCGCTCGACTGACGGGGACCGCGACTCGGCTGCTTCGTAGACTTTAATTTATTTTTCTTTCGTCTTTCGTAATTTTAATAGTGCGGAGGCGAGGCTTATTTATTTCGACCGTCAAGTGCTCGGGTTCACTTATCAAGGGCCAGCCACCCACGTCTAAAGCTAAAAGAAAGCCACGTAGGAAAAAGCGGACCAGACATTTAACAGAAAGCGGAACATGCGCAAAAATAGTTGCGCGCTAATGTAAAAAAAAAATAGAGAAAAAAAAGATTAGAGTTACACGATGCGAAGTATTTTACAGAAATGTTAAATAGAACGTTCGAGAAGTCCGTTTTTGCATTCCAATATAACGATACTCGATATTACGTCTGTACCATTGCCCACGAGCAACAATATCTGGGGGGCTATGCTCGACAAATGTTTTGTTTCTTGTAAAAAGAAACGGAAGTGACGGAAGCGACGATATCGCGTCTGATTGGTTAGAGGCTCATATAACGAAAATTCCCTCTTTCGTCATTTGAGCCTCTAACCAATTATTAGACGCGATATCGTCGCTTCCGTCACTTCCGTTTCTTTTTAGAAGAAACGAAACATTTGTCAAACATAGCCCCCCTGGTGTACTAAAAAAAAAAAAAATCATACTCCCTCAGTCAGTGTGGTTTTGGGATATGTGGACCAGCGGCAGTAGGTGTGTAGTTGTCCGAATAAAAGATACGATAAAGATAATAATTTCGGGAATCGCCTTCTCCGAGCTGCCACCATCGCCTAGTGATTTGTGGGGCGGGCGCGTCCTGAGCAGGTTCTCTCCGGAGAAATATCAGACTCCGCTCGTGCGTCCACAGCTCCATGACTTCGGCATTTTTCGCCCTGGTGACAATCGCTGGAAAAGTGGTCGCTATTAGATCGTCTTCACTCGGCCGAGCTCGGGAGTTTGCATTTGGCTGCACTGCGTTTCACTGCGGTACATTTTGAGCCGCTCTCACACTGCTCGTACATTATAGAAAGGAAACGGGTGTGTACACACAGTCCTATAGATATAACTCTGTCGACTTAGACCTTTACATTGCTGCTGTACTTTACCGAAGATGCCTCCCGCATAAAAAAAAACAAAGCGTTTAATTATTTTTTTTTTTTTAAATGTGATGTCAAGTCGGTGTTTTTATTTTAAGTATGATAGCATAACGTGCGGACACGCCTCCGGCACCTTCGAAGCATGCTTGCACATGTGTGCTTTGAACATGTCTGCACACTGTCTTTTGTATAACCGCGAACCGCAATGCAAAAAAAAAAAATATATATATATATATATTTTTTTTTTTTTTTTTAAAGATTGCGGTGGCGTGCGGCGCGCATTTTCGAAGGTCGACTTTTTGAGGGTATAAAATTCCGAAAAAAACAAGTTGCGGAGAGAAAAAAAAAAAAGAAAATAGAACCAGCGAAAAGCGAAGGAACAGAAAACGCGAGCGGGGGTGCGATGCTGGCCTGTGAGTGCACTCCCGTGCTCATGCGTGCCACCGCGCACTCTGGTGGTCTTTGACGCTCTAATATTAGAAGGTCGTTGAAGCGACGCATCTGCTCCACTTCCCGGGCTCAAATTGTGAACCCCCTCCCCCTTTCCTTCTTTCCTTCCCAATTTTCCGCCGAGCACTTAGGCGGGAAATTCGTTCCCTCCGACTTTTAGATATCGCCTGTCGCAATTCTCGACTCTAAGGTTTTCTTTAAAATGATGATTATTATTTTTCTTGATGGAGACACGTTTGGTTGAATACCGGGTGGGAATCGCACTTGATTGGCGGTGTAACGTTTTTTCGGTCTGCAGTGACAAATTTTTTTTTTTTTCGTTTTTTTTGAAGTGCGAAGGGTTATTTGAGCGTCGCAATAATTTTTTTTTTTACTTTTTTATTTTTCAAGTTTTAAAGTGCAAAGGGTTATTTCAGCGTCGCACACCCACCATCATATAACGGCCTCTTCGTTCGTTGTACCTTTTCGTCCAATTTTTTTTTCTGTTTTCATTTTTTTGTACGTGTACTTTGTCTGTGTAGGCGCGCGAACATACAAAACGACAGAGACGCCACCTTCCGCCATCTCCTTGCGAACCGGCATTCGCGTGAGTGTATCGCAGAAGTCAGCGCCGCTCGACGGCGCACAGGAAAACTATTAACGTTACTTAATCGGATTTTTTTTTTTTTTTTTTTTGCGCGCAACGTTATTGCGCCGGATTATCTTGGCACGCAAAGTCGTGTATTGTTCTATCAGCTGGTCGGGAAGTTTAAAGCCGGGGTCACACTACTCATACATCATACAAAAGACAGTCTGCAAACACGAGTCACCGCAACATCCGTGGTTCGAATGCCGCGTGCCAGGTTTCCTGTTGGAACTCACTGCCCTGCGGCATTCGAAGCACGGATCTCGCGGTGACTCGCGTTCGAATCTGTATGCAGACTGTCTTTAGTGTGATGTATACAAGCAGTGCGACCCCGGCTTTAGGCGTGTGCGCCGAGAATTCTGTCATCACTTTCTGCAACAAACACCGCGTCTCTTGTGCGCGAACGATTGGGTACGCGCCGTAGTGAGTATCGCTGCGCCGTTTACGCCTAAAATGCCCGCTCGGTTGCATCCCGCTATATTTCACCAAAAGCGTTACTGATTTCGCAACAACATTGCACCAAAGATAATTTTCTGAGTAATAAAACGAATGTTCGAAGCCCCGCTGCACTGACGTGCCCGTTGCGGTAGATATATGCGAATTTCTGAATGTTTCGATTACCGATTCAAATGCAATGCTATCCAATTCTTCTTTGTCTCGAACGCTGACAGCAGCAGTTGTAATTGGATATTTCGCAAGATTTCTCGCTGTTCGACGTCAGTTTGTTGGCTTCGTTGAGTGCGCTTCTCATGGGACACAGTGTAATGCGGAAAAGCGACACCCGCCGAATGGACGCCGAGCAAAGTGAGTTTGGTGCTGTCCGCGTTAGATTAGTTCAAGAATAGCGTACTTTATGGGCGTGCTTTATGACGACGACGGGTCGCTTAAACATCTTTCTCTCGTAGCGCATGTGACAGGGAGGACTGAAGCGCCATACGTTCCCTCATAAAAATGACGCAGCTCACTTCTTCGTGGCTTACTTTGCCGCATAACAGTGGCGATCGAAGAGAAACACTCTTTCAAAACAAATCTCTATCTTGCAAAAAAATAGAATATCTATTAGCATACATGTATGCAGGATAGGCTGCGATATTCTCTCGGGCTGAGTATATAATAATTAATGAGTCTTTATTTTTTTATTTAATATTTAAGGAGAGATAATGTAGTATAGTTAGGGTATTTGTAAATTCCATGGAGAAGATTCGCTGTCCTATACGTTTGTCTTTTGTGCCAGATTCCTCGTCTACCTACTATTTTTATGCGGGCCTTCGAATGTTCAGAGGGCACAGCTAACGAATAAAGAGATCCGTTAAAAGTAAATAAGCTTTATCAGTGGACGAAGAGAAGCTTGGGGTGTTGGATTTTTCGTGCAATACGTTGAAGCGCATAACTAAATAAAGAAAGCTCTGAATTAAGAAGTCGAGTGCTTTCACTGCAACCGTTTAAACTTAGAAAAAAAAAAAAAAGGTATAGAATTGTGTGTTTTGTACTAAATTTATTTCCTAAGAATACTTTTTGGATCATATTTGAAAGGTTCCTAAAATTGAAATTCATTCGTGGTCATGCTGCCTTGCAGTGACCGGAATTTGCTTCAAAAGTGGCTGCCTCGATGGTGCTTTTCAAATAAAATGGGTGGGTCTCATCATAGCATACTGCTGCTATGTCATGAATGTCGATGGATGGTTGCGCAGGAGTAGAAAAGAAAAGCAAGAAGTCGTTCTCATTTATTGAGCAGGCCATATGCACACGTAGCTGTTTCAAACGCCAAAAACATAGTTTCTTCACCGGACATCGAAATCTCATAAGAACTACTTCGCGCAACGTATAAATAATGCGCGAAACTTTTTTTTTTCTCTCTTCCTCTCTTTCTTGCGATGTGACAGCGAGTATAGTACGCAACCATACTTCTGCTCGGTGCAGCAGTGTGTGTGGCTTTCCTAAGGGCGCGGGGGACTTTGGAGATCGATATAGGTCTCTGCGAGGCATGGTCGTAAAATATGACCGATAGAGTAAGGAACGTTGTTTTTGTTCGATGGATTCGCGCTGACAGAAGACGCCGCCTTTTTTGTCTCAATCTGTGTACGATGCGCTATTGTGTAAAGGCGGTGGTCAGTTTATCGACCAGAGCCCGAACGGGGTAACTTTGGTTCAGGCACGTAGCCAGGAGGGGGGCATGGGGCCCTGCCCCCCCCCCCCCCTCCCGAAATCTTCCATTTTGCTGGGACCTCCTCTCACCCCCCCCCCCCCCCCCCCCAAAAAAAAAAAAAAAAATCCTGTCTACGTGCCTGCTTTGGTTACATTTTTATATGCACGTCGGTCGTAGTATCATCACGCCCTTGATGGTAGTTTATAACGTCTTGAATTTTAGTTTAGTCCACGTATGTTACGTGTTTATTTGTTCTTTTTTTAATTTTCTTACTGAGAAGAACCATTCTACCCGAGGTCGGCGAGTGAGGGTAGCCCGCAGACCGGTTGGGACATTCCTGCTTTAAACACACACACACACACACACGCACACGCACGCACGCACGCACGCACGCAGTATATATATATATATATATATATATATCCTTTTAGGTGTCGAAATTCTTTTAGTTTGCCATCTAGTATTCGATTTATCAACTAGCCTCGGTGACTGTCCTACTTTGTACATAAAGGTATTCATGAGAACGGAAGTGTTAAGCAAGCCGTCGCCGCCACAGTCCGCCTCCCCCTTTTTTTTTGCAAAAAAAAAAAAGAAAACAAAAAGAACAAAACGGTGCAGCCAAGAAGAATAAGTTATGGATTAAAAATGAAGGACGAATAGGACATACTATATGATCGATGACAGGCTAAGACAGGGGTGGCCAAGCTGCGGCTCCCGATCCGCATGCGGCTCGCGGCTCCCTTGTAAAACCTGCCCCCCCCCCCCCCCCCGCTCCCCTCCCCCGCCTCTTTCCCGGACACACGAGCACATCCCCGAAAAAAAGTTTTCAGCCCCCCCCCCCCCCTCCCCCCCTCCTTCCTCTGCCTTTCCTCTTTGAGGCGGCTCTTGGAAGTTCCGTGGTTTTGTTTGCGGCTCTTAGGCCGGGTCAACCTGGCCACCCCTGGGCTAAGAGTTCAGGGGAAGCTCCTTTCCCCTATTTACAATTTAGCAGACTGAACACCGGAGAGGAGGTCTCCCCCACTCCAGCGTTCGCTCTGCTATAGTTTAAAGGGGTGAGATGAGTTTCCCGTGAACTCTTAAAGGGATACCACAACGAAATGTCGGCGCTCATTTCTTGGTTTTTAGGTGAGGAGAATCACATGGGACACCCCAATCTGTCGTTGAAAAAGACACGAAAAAGAATTTTAAAACGAATTAAACGATTAGCAAATGGCACCTGGTGATGTCGCTAGAACCCCGTTTGCAATGTCCGTCTAGGAACATTGATAGGTAGTGACGATGTGCGTCTCGCTTAAAACGATAGCCTCACTGGTGCCCCATGCGTGTAAGCATGTGCAGAGTGCGCGTGAACGTAGCTTTGGCAAGCTTCTAATTGCAGGCACTTGCCCGCACGAGCAGAGACATGGCGGCGGCCATATGCCCTGCTTGCAATCGTCTTGTTGAGGTCAGCCTCGCGCCGCAGCTTTGCTCGTACCGAGACAGGTTACGTCACGATTGCGTCGGATGTCACGTGCTCTCCGCTGGCTGCTCTTCGTGCGTTTGCCAGAGTGGGACGTTTAACAAAACGATTTCTTGACCTAGTTGGTTAAACATTACGAAAATAAAAAGCTAATTAAAACTTCCGAATTAAAACGTCAGTTGCGAGTAAACGATTGTCCTGTGTAATCTCCCTCTTGTCCTTGTCTTTCGCGCTTTTTTATTTTCGTAATGGGACGTTTAATACTAAAAATAGAGCCATCAGGCTCAAAATATAGGGTGTCCCAAGTCACCAGGCTCGATCTCAAATGGGCCCTAAAAATCGACGCCTGCATGTAGCAATCTAAACTTTTCGTCAAAGGTGTATTTCACAGGTCGGTTTTTTTCTCGTAAAATTACAAAGCTTACCTCTCTTTCTGTAAAATATATATATATATATATATATATATATATATCAAGAAACTTGTCGGGGTCAACGGCTGGCGGTGACGCAGACGACCAAGTCAAGTAGCGGGGCAGGTTTGGCGTTCGTATTGATAGATGTCGCTGCCTCCTTATCGAGACTGCTCGCGACCACCATGGTTTACTCAAATGAACATAATCTTTTTGTTATGTGCCTTTGTTAAAAAATAAATGCGGACAATAAAAGCAAAACTCAAAGGAAAATAAAACGCGTTTGCATAACGACGACGCTTTTGCTGCCAACGGATTTCGTCTGCGTGTCGTTGGCTTTCTTTCACTGGTCGGCTACACCTTCGGACGTAGAGTTACTCTATTCGGACGCTGCTCCCGAGGCCATCTATCAATACGCGGGCCAAACGCTCCTCGCAACTCTAGTTGGTCGTCTGCGTCACCGCCCGCCGTTGAGTCTGGCAAGCTTCTTGGCCCTATTGTTTACACAAAGAGAGCTACGCTTTGTAATTTTACAATAAAAAAACTGACCTGGGAAATACACCTTTGACGTGAAATTTAGATTGCTACGTGCAGGCGTCGATTTTTACGGTCTATTTTAGATCGAGCCTGGTGACTTGGGACACCCTATACAAACGTGCGATGGTCATTTACGAGTATTGTGGATCATGTTCAGCCTATTTCTGAACACGATTGGTATATTTCAAATTTTTGTTTAAGTATTCCTTTAACCTGCCATAGCGACTATAGATATTTAATGCTGATGATATACGGTTCAACTTTCTGCCTTACGCACCGTTTCTCTTTTTTTAGCTTCGAGATGTTTTATATTTTTGAATATCCGTTTCGGTGATTTATCTATAGCTTGTCGGGAGGCGGCTTATTTATTAAGTGACATATCGAACTTTGTAAGTCTCCCAAACTCCGACTTTAACCCCCCCCCCCCCCCAAAGAATAAGGTAAACGGGAAGCTCCCTCGAGAAGGAAACTCGCCGTGTACCGGAAGTCCGCTGCATGAGACACTTCCGCTGTTACCTGCCTGTTCCTCTGATTACACGGAAACTCGCTTCCGTCGCTTTGTTGTCGTGTGGTTGTCGCACGCGCTTTCGCTCACGAGCGTGTTCCCACTGGAACCTCCGACATGTCGTGTCGGGACACTGACGCAGGTGGCGGTGCGTCTTGCGTCACGTGATGCCGTCATTTTCGCTGTCGTCGCGGCTACAGCGGTGGGGCAGCAGGCAACACTGGCAACGATCGCTTCTGATCGTCGGTCAACCTTGGACCACATAGCGTGTCGAGCGCCGTCGCGCACGCCACCCACCCGCCATGTTCTGACGCACGAATCGCGTGTACCCGCGGGGCGCTCGGGGTGGGCAATGGTGGCCGCGTCGTACTACCATCTCCTCTTGCTCCGTCTTGCGGACATGACGATACCGAAGAAATTGTAACCCCTACGTGTACTCGTGTTCGAAAGAAGTTAGCTTAAGGGGTATTTTTGGGCTTCCTTCGAGCCGGACAAGGTCAACTCTGACGAGCACAGGAAGACGTATGTAATCAACACAACAATAGGTGTGTGTGTGTGTGTGTTTTTTTTTTTTGTGGGTAACTTTATATTTTTTCTCTCTATTTCTTTGGCCTCGACCTTTCTTGCAACTATAATCTTTTATCTTATTTCTTGTTTCCTTTCCCTCGTAGGTGGGGCGGCGAACACACTGAACATATTTTGTTTTGGTGTCGGACAGAACGAGAGGCCGTGTAATGATTGCCAGAGTATATCTTGGACTAGCGAGCGCTTGGCCTCATAAGATCCTCGAGATCTTATAAGCAAGGATCTTATGATCTTATGAACCAAGATCGTATGATCCTCGATCTCGAGGATCATAAGATCTTCGAGATCTCGAGCATGTAGCTCCGCGAGACACTTTCATTGCGTCAATAGTTGGGCAAAAATGACAGTTG
This sequence comes from Ixodes persulcatus, assembly GCA_013358835.2. Lineage (NCBI taxonomy): Eukaryota > Metazoa > Arthropoda > Arachnida > Ixodida > Ixodidae > Ixodes > Ixodes persulcatus. The sequence goes on from JABSTQ010011397.1 coordinate 1,225,866, forward strand.
CTCGCTTTAAAACGGACCTTAAAAAAAAAATGTATCTTTGAGGGCGCTTCAGCTTTTCCTTTAAAGGGACCATGAAATTACCTTTTTACTTTTGCCAGATAACTTTTACATTAAACCGTCAATGTTCACTGAATGCCGAACAGGCATCCGTTTTCGTCTCGGTTTATTAACTTCTACACAAAAAATTAATAAAATATCGACTTTTTCTTTCTCTCCAACTGACCGCAAAACAAGCTGCGGCGTAATTTTGACGGTCGTGACGTACCCTGTTTCCGGAACCGGAAGCTCTCTCGGCAGTAGAAGATGGGAGCGTTAGCGGCGGCGAGTTGGCGGTGTGCCGGTAGGTTTTACTGCGCTGATGGCGCTGATGTCACCGACGTATTTTCGGAATCGGCGCCTCTCATCGCCGCGATAGCCATGGACACATCGCAGCTGAGCGAAATTCAATGAGATATGTTGCGCTACAGCGACAGCATGGGACTAGTGCGGCGAGTCTTCCGGTGAAGACTCCAGCCCAACTGTCATTGTTGGTAAAAGGCGTCCTGTGTCAGTCATTTGCAAAGCGACGTAGATGGAAACAAATTGCCGCGGCGTTTTTCGCGGCCTCGGAGATGCAGGAGCGATCCGACGTTAAAAAAAGATACGTTTGAACTACGACAGTCTCAGCAAGAGCCACGTAAATACCTGTTCACACTCGGAGCGGACGCGCGCGTTTGATGGAATTGCTGTATTCGCGCTGTTGGTAAGCGCTTCGGGACCGATCTTTTACGATTGCAACTCGATACTGACGTGACACTCGGCAAAGAAAGGTTGGACCGGCATTGCACGTAGCTCCCACGAACTGTTATAGCTCGACAGTGACGTGCAGTCGTGTCAGAATAAAAAAATGGCATACTAATAACAAAGTGTATATACCGTGTTACGAAGGTAATCCATACGGCGTTTATTTGAGCTCTATATCACACAAAACAAGAAGATAGAATCGACGAGAGTCCCTTTTCGACGACAGTGTTCAGCAACACTGCCTCGGAAAACAAGGGGAAGAGATTGACCTCACCTCTTAATCTAAAATTGAGGTCAGCGATCGAACTATAATACGGGAAGGGTCCACAAGGGTCGCCCGGGCATATTCCATTCAGCACGCCAGCCGGTCGTGGGCAGAGGGTCTTGGCCAAGTATACCGTTGAAGCAACGCTGTTCCGAGTCGGAGTGCCTGCTAGGCCGCTAGGCCTATCCGCCAAGCTCGCTTGGTCGGAGCCGGTGGATTCGTCGCCGTTGTAGCTTTTCTCGGGTGTTTGTGGATCCAGCGTTCTTGTTCGTCGTAGTCTGTCTCAAGTACTTTGTTCTTGCTGCTTGAAGTCGGGACGCGCAAGAAGAACACGTAGAAAAATAAACGTTCTTTGGTCGTCGCGAAGTAGTAAATGAGCGACGCTGTCGGCCTGGTCGGCCCTATACTGCGCAGGTGCAGTAGTTGTTTCGTTTACCACACGATAGATGGCGCTTGGCTCTCAGCATTATCAAACTTGGCAATTTTCGTCACATCTTTAATTATGCTACAAAATGTGGATCTGAATATTATTTAACAAAACTTTTAGGAAACACTCGCCGGCTATCTATTGTTTACGATCGCGTTGCTAGTGTGGTAGGCTCTTACCCAATAGGCGACGTGGATTCGGCTGACGTGCTGCGTTTCCGCGGATGCATCGCAGTGAAAAGGCAGAGAGCTTTCGAAGGAAAGAAGGCGCAAAAGAGTCCAGTTTTCTTTTAAAAGTTCTATAGCGAAGAATTTTTTTGGCTCCCTATTTTTTGTGTTTTTGTGTTTCTTTTCCCACCTTTTACGACGATCGGTGGATGAAATTCGATTTCAGAATCGTTTCATGGTCCCTTTAAGAGTGGAAAATCGAGGCCCGCTCGCATTGCCTTCTCATTCGCTTCTCATGCTCTCCCTGCCTGCCAGTGAGCAGGAAATGTGGCGGACATAACCTAAAAAAAAAAAAAAAAAGAAGCGGACATTTTTTGGTTAGTAGCGTGTTGGGCTGGGAACCGAAGGGGTTGTTGTTGTTGTTTGTTGTTGAGTGTTGTTACACACGGGAAGAGGGGATGCCTGCACGTAATCTTAGCCTCTTTGGGCAGGGGCAAGACTCGCACAGGCGGGGAAAGAAGGTGAGAAGAGAAGAGAAGAGGGGTTGGGGGTGATTTGGTAACCAATCTCTGGATGAGTAGGGTCGAATCAGGAGGCTATTTTTTTTTTTTTTTTTAGGGAAAGGGGACACTGCAGAACTGTCTTCTGGTATGGAGATCACAAATTAGTCGATGACAGTTGAGACGAGAAGGCGTGGCTGGTCTAGGTGTCGGGCCGGTGGGCTAGAGGCGCGTTGCAAGTCCAGTGGCCTGGAGGTACTCAAGAAGAGATTTATAAACAAATTCTCTTCTTCGTCGACCTCCGGTTGGAAAAAGGATTTCGGTCTTTTGAGTCACAGTTGTGCTGGCACTTAGAATGGTGGTAAAAAAGGACCGTCCAGCTTGGTCGAAGTGAGAACAATTTAGGAGGACGCGGTTGAGGTCCTCTGGGACATTGCATCTGGCACAGTTGGGTGTACTAGAGCTGGAGATCTTGTGAAGTGTCGTTGATCTGTAGGCGCAGTTTGCACGAAGGCGATGGAGTAGCGTGAAATCTGATCTGGTTAATTTTGACTCAGGGAGCGATGGAGGAGGATTCCCGCTTGCAACTTCTGTATGCGGGTGACGCATTCTGGTAATTAATTTGCACAGTCTGCGCGCTACGCAATAACGTGGGATGAAAAGCAAATGCGTTACTTTATAAAGTGAAATCATTTGAAACATGTGACGACCTTTAATTCGCATCACAGGTCATATTTTTAATCACTTTCATTCCACGCGTGCCGTCACGTTTCACGTGAGCGTTGTGTGTTTGAAATTCCCGCGTGAGGTCATGTGGCTGTGACGTCATAACCCTACCGACCAATCAGGGTTTTCGCGTCACGCTACCGACTCCTGCTTTTCTGCCGCGCCACCGACGCCGGTTTTTCTGCGACACGAGCTCTCTAACGCTATCGCGAGAAAATTATTTGATGGCGTAGTTTTGGGTAAACATTACGCGCACAGAAAACGCGCAGGACGAGCTTAACGCGTGGGAAAGCCGAACAGCTTCTGGCAGGCGGTCCAAGGCCCCACACATTTCATTGCCGTTTTCTTCGGAATGCAGCTTAGCCCTTGATCGTTCAAAGCCCTACGAAGCATGACAGCGCCGCCCGCACCCACGCGCTGCGAGGCAGCCCTCTTCCAGGAGAACACAATACGGAATCTGGTGCGTTGCGAGAAAGCGCGCACGCGACCGCTTATTCAACTGACTGCCAGATTGTCTGATTGCACCTCAAACTTAATTACCTCTCTCTCTCTCTCTTTCTCCCTCCCTTTCCCATTCTCAGCCTTAATTGGTAGGACAAGACCTACAACGCGTAAATAATGCGCGCATATCTTCATCTGTAGTAGGCGCAGCGCTGAGTACTAATGGCGTCGCTACTCCCCCCATTTTTGGTTGGAGATTCGCGTTTCTTGGCCATCACCGTAATTTGAAGGGACCGGTAATTTGGCGACGTTGGGAGGGCCTGCCTTGCTGCCTCACTGACAGGTCTCTCTCAGTTTCCCTCCCTTCCCTTTCCTCCCCTCTCCTCCTCTCTCCCTCGGCAGTTCACGTACGCACAATTCTGCTGCCACGGCAAACCCCGCGAGGTTGGCTTTTCCGGCTAGCGCGTGATGTGGGGAAGCCGATAGCGGCGGCGGCGGTGGCGGCCTGTCGGCGTTGATTGAGTTTCTTTTTGCCTGTTGTTATTTTGGTGCCTACAGTTTGCGGTCGCTAACCAACTGGAGCGGGAAACAGGTGCTACCGGTGACGACGTGGGGTACTTCTTGCGTTCATATTTGGCTGGTAGGTTGCCGTAGTAACGCGTTGGTAGACGGAGAGAGCCGAGTTGTCGCGATTGAAATATGAGGCCGCCATGGGGCGTGGATCGTCGAGTTATTCGTTTTTATACGCGGAGAATATTTTCGGATATTTTTAACTTTTGACACGCAACGCATGATTTTTTTTATTTTTTTTTTATTACATTTAACGGATATGCTGCGTTCCTCAGTGAAACGACAATGCTACTTCTGTGCTGTCGACTTCCAGTGAACTTTTCACAACTTGTTACCAATTCATGTACGCTTTTTCCGCGATGGTTGCCTGCGCTACAATTCATTGTTTATAGACAAGCGCGCCACACTGGAGCTCTGCACACACTACGCATGCGCAGGAACCCGTGACGTCAGAGTCGCGTTGTATCCGCTTTTGGGGCGGAATCAGACGCGTGATCGATAGATTGACGCGTATACGACACTCCGTTTCAACTTACGATGGACCGCAGCGGACCATACGAGCCAACCCAGCCAGTCCTACGCCGTGTACATGCCACGTGACTACGCGGCCTGTGATTCGCTGCGCCCCCTCCCGACGGTCACGTGATTGGCTTCCATTGCTCGTAGCGTCCTCTACTTTGAAACGGAGTCTGGACATCGAAAGGCAGCGCCCGAATGTTTCTTCCGATGTCGGTGTGATGCGGGCGCCGTTGTAACGCTCGGTACGGCAACTCAGTCGACAACGTCGTTGTTCTTTTCGGGTGCGGAGAAAGGAGGGCAATTAGGAGGCGCAAGATTGTCGGTGCCAATGCACTTCCGGGAAGCCCTGGCTGTTGCCGCTGCTGCGCGCCCACCGCCGATATAATTAGACCGACCGACGCTGCGAGATCGAACGGCCGTTAGCGAAGAGCAAAAAGTAGCGAGGTGGAAGCGAGCGTGGCGCCATCTCTTGCTGCGATGGTGAACCGAAACGGGGTCGCTCGCTTGGCCAGGCCTCCGCTAGAGGGCGTTGAAGGATTTTGAAATGGAGTTTCGTGTACAAAGCCCGGCGTTCGCTCCGGTTCACTCGCATGTTTGGACTAGAGCACTATATAGCTCCTTCGGAGCAGAGTAGCGCAATCTAGAACGCCATCTCTCGGCAACTAGCGGCGAACGCCCGGAGGTTCCAACTCCGATCAGAAATGCATGGGGAACGTGAGAAAATCGTTGTTTCTTCAATATTGTGGGGATGTAGAGAGCGTCAATAGTTTTTGACATAATAAAGGAACATTTTAGAATACTTTGCACCAAGTTGCATGCCATGTAAGGACGTAATCTTTTTTTAAAAATTGTCTGAGTGGCATCATGCAGCAGACGACGCGGCGACGTCACAGCGTCCACGTGACCCGCTCCGGCCAACCCAAAAAGCCCATCTCCGCTGCGTGCAAAAATCGTCTGCTTCAAACGCCATTGCCTTGGAAATTGCCTTCTCAAAATTTGCACACGCATCCGATATTATTAAAACTTTTATAAAGTGTTTAGTGTTTTACCAACTTCACGACAGACTAGTTTCGAAAAGTGTGAACTCGGAGTTTATTTTTTAATCAGCCGTGTTGAGTCGATCTCCATGTATTCTCCCATAGGGCGGGCCGCCTCCTGGAACCCTGAGTACCACGTGACTCGCGCCGCGCTGCTCTGTCGGCCATGTTGTCGGCAAAACACGCGGATCAAAGGATTGCGCTACTCTGCTCCGTAGGAGCTATATAGTGCTCTAGTTTGGACTACACCGCTGAGACCCGCTTTCCCTATCACAACTAAATCGTTGTCCTCGCGACTTTTTTTTTTTTTGCCTGTTGATGTAATTTATTACAGATCGTCTGATAAGATTGTGGTTAAAGGGGCTATGCAACAATTTTTTTACTTTGCGCAAATACCGCTTAGAACGGATCCCTGACGTTAATGACCTATGAAACACGCCTTCGTTTTTCACCCGACGCATTAGAAGTCCCAGAAAAAAATTAAAAAAACAACGAGCAGCGTTCACGCCCTCAACTCGCAGCCAGAACAAGCGGCCACGTGATCTGGAGCCGATTATATGCCGCCAATGTTGATCATAGCCACGCGCTGGGGTTGGCAAAGCACAGGACACGCGCTGAGTTCCAGACATTGTTATGGCTCGGCTATTGTCGTCGTTGCAGCGATTGGACACGGGCCACTACTCGAATGCTTCTCGAGCTATCAATTATCACGAGCCTAAATCGAGTGCCCACGCAATGCTCGGGTCCAATCTATGAACCGCATTCAAATATCGTCATACGGGTGTACTGCGATCCCCGCGTTACGTCATCGAATTTTGCAAGGGAGAGATTGAATGAAAATTATCTCTTTTGTCCTTGAAATTACACCGCAACAAAGGAGTTTCTTGGCCAGTGGCATTGCATCCGAGTATCCTTGAGTCCCACTAGTGCCAGTAAGTTCGTGTAAAGTGAAAAACATTCCAATTGAATATCGTTGCACAGCTCCTTTAACGGTTCATACGCCTCAGCCAATTACGGCTCGCCATACCAAAAAGATGGCGACCAGTTAATTTTTTTTTTTTCATGACTGGATTTGGGGATTTATGAGACCCTCTATAGTGACCATTGATTTTAAAGCCGGTGGTCAGAATACAGGCAAGGTTTTGAGCCTTAACAATTAAGATATCGAGCCGGTGTATTATAAGTGTCAGGGTGCGACGTGGAAAATAAGGTGATGCGAATAGTATTACTCAGTATTTTCGCTGAAAAAATAAAATAAAATAAGGAAGAGAGACTGCTGCCACTAGCAATTCTGTCGCGGCAGCGCCAGTGATTGGACGATCGATGGCGGAAGTCGTCCATCCAATCCTAGGGCTCGACGAAGGGAAGTCAACCCGAATGAAGTCATATGAGGTATACCTAGATGTTCATGAACTGTGATCGGGCCTCGTCAGCAGAACTTGTCTGCCTATTGCATTAGCGTCAGAGCCTTCGACTCTTACGTCACAACTCTGCTTTTCATTGATTCATTCTTCATTTGTTATGCTAATGAACGGCTGATATCTTGGTAATGATGCACATACAAGGAGATTACAAATTAGAAAGAACTTACGCAGCTAAATCATGTTAAGTTTGGAGAAGAGCCAGCGTAGACGATCTGGTGGTGTATGATCACGCTGAAGGAACCGGAAACGAAGTGCAAACAAAAGACGGGGACAGAAGAAAAGTCTACATTTCATTCTTAACCAATATTTCGAAAATTAATAAGTAAAATAAAATAAGTTTACACCTGCATTCAGCCACTACAAAAAAAAAAGAAGAAAAAAAAGCATATTTAAAAGAAAATACAGAAGGGGCCGCGCAAGAAAAAGGGAGAAACGAACAATCATACTACTGCATATTGTTTTTGTGTTTGTTATTGTTTTCGGGTGCTTACAATGGCGTCACCATCTCGTGGTGACTTTCAGCGACCCTGCAACGCTTTGGCGACCGACTTGGCCGATGGCCAGTTATCGGAGTCCGGAGCTGAGCCAGAACACTGGCGTCGTTCACGGGTTTAGCCCCCTCGAAGGTGTTCCTTCGACGAACGGTAACCTAAGCACTCAGTCTTTTGTTGTTGCCGTTATGTGTACAGTTTATTATGAAACGTGACCTTCAGAAACGAAAACAATGAAGACACGCGAGTTTGGGTAACCTGCGGGTGCTTTTGCTGGTAGGAATAATATAAATGACTGCGGCAGCATTCGTTGTTCTTTTTTCTTTTTGTCTTTCTTTTGTTTGTTTAATCGAGAAATGGAAGTTGTTTAAGGAAGTCTAGGAGTGGAGAAAAATGTTTTTGCTTATTTTTGGCAACTGCAGGAAGCAGCAAAGTATTCCTATTAAACGAGCTGTGCAACGATTTTAATGTTGAAAGAATTTGCATCTTCTACTTTTGACATTATTTATCTTGGCAGAAAGGACAGAAAACACACCTCCTTCCTTCAAAATGTGGCAATTCCGCGCGTAATCGCGAGGCGAAAATTAGAATATTTCCCGACCTGCGGCCGCGAGCGGCGGCCATGAGAACCACGCGGCATGACGTCAATGGAGGACTTGTAAAATGATAGGAGGTTGTGCAAATACCTGCTCGATAGAAGGTAGTTTTTCTATAAATCTTGTCGTTCCAACATAAATATAAATGCGTCAAAAATCTGGTATTATCGACAAAACTTTTATTATACGGCGTTTTAGTGGCGCCATCTATCCTAGGTCCACAAAACCGTCAGCTCTATCTGCTACCGCGAATAGCCGCTAGAAGCCGGAGGGGGACGGGGGCAGAGCCGGACGGGAATGGCTGGACGAAACTTTCCTTCTTTCGCCATGTTGATCGTGCTGCGCAAGCACGTGGTCACCACGTGGTCGCGAGCGGGTGAGTTCCTGCTGCTCACTGATGGCTCTAGAGAAAGAGAGCTTCACCAGAACCCCGCCCGTCCCCCTTACGTCACAGCGCACGTGACTCGGAAGATGGTGAAGGAGTTGAGAGGTGCGGAAAACCTCAATCTTTGTCATTTTTTAAAATAAAAACTAGGACATGCAGGGAAAGACGTTTTTTTTTTTCTTGTTCTTTACTTCAGAAAGGTCGAGACAACAACTCCCAAATCATTTAAGCAAAGCACTGAAATCGTTGCACAGCTCCTTTAAAGTTACTGATAGCTTGAAAAAACGCAGGAAATCATAATCCGTAAAAAGTAACCCCCGGGCTCTCTTTTTTTTTTTTTTTTAATCAAAATAGAGGAAAGCTGATAAAAAAAAAGCCCCCAAATTGGAACTTTCCTTCACTGGGAAAAATCCAAGCTTCCAAGGCGCGATTAAGCACCGATTTCTTGTCCGACACCGAGAATTTACACCGAAGAACACCGAATCTCTTAGGGGAACAAATAACCCAGAGAAAACACCTCGTATTCCAAGAAGAATGAACCCCTAAAATCATAAAGCAAGAAACGTTAGCATAATATTTGTGGCGCCCTGCGTTTCTGGATCTGTCACTGACTGTAGAAGTCGGGTTTTCAGCACTGCGGAATGGCATACTTATCGGGATTTAGTGTATGTGTGTGTGTGTGTTTTCTTTTTGTACAATTGAAGCTGCGCGAGGTAATCTGCTAATCGCTGCATCTCACTTTCAAGACTTCCGTTAGATGAAAAATTAATTCTATTCACAAATCCTAAAGAGACATTTGGTAATGTCGTGGATTTTCTTGTTCCTTTAAATTAAGATAGAATTTCGAAAATTTCCAACATCCCCTTAATAAAAAAAAATAAAAAATAAAAAAGTAATTTGTGGTATGCAAGCTTCGACAGCGATAAGTTCGCCAGTCTCAGTGGGTGTGCGGTGTCTCAGCTGTAGATTAGAAATTTAGGCAGCGCGGTATACGACTGCTTATCTGGGGTCTTTGACGTGCATCACGCGATAATTATACGCGGACGCACGCCGCTAGCAAGCAAGCAAAACTTTATTTCGTGTAGGGGCCTACGTCCTGGTCCGGACGGCCCGTCCGGCCCACGTTTCGCGGATGGATTCCGCAAGGGGACCGGAGTGATTAATTAGTGCTTCTAGTGCGGTGGGTATGTCGGTGCCCGTGGGTGGAGCCAGCCATTCCTCCCAAGAAATGATGTGTGAGAGGGTTGGGGGAAGGGTGGGTGGGTTATAAGACCAGTAGGTGTGAGGGATGGAAGGGTATTCTCCGCATTTTGGGCAGGTGGGGGAGTCACGCCGCACGATCGCTCATGTAGATATATAGATCGAAACGGGCAGAGATGGAGATTGAACCCGCTATCCCTTGGCTCGGCATCTGTCGCTAATATTTGTAAAGATATTGCTCTGATTTTTTTTTTTCCCGTCGGAACAAAGCTACGTCTCGAAATTTCACGAGGTGACACCTTCTACCGAAATACACATTTGAAACGCCGGCTTTTCTGGCTCCTCGAAGATCGGTCCTACCTGGCCTGTTTACAAACACGTGAGAAGGGGCGAGAATCGTTCAGCTGGTCGACGACGTTGTCCGCCCCTTTCCGCGCTGCAGCACGATCACGTGCTCGCTAGCCGTGGCACGGCCTCGGCTGCCCAAGCGCGCGCTCTCTGCGCTCGACGTTTAGTTTAGCGTCCTCCGCCGCCGCGTGGGACCTCACCTCTGGACTGCCTTCTGGTCGTCACGGTCCACGGGGCGGGAACAGTGCCCGTTTCTTTCTTGCTGGGGCTTCCTTCCCACACGGGCCGTGCTGCCGCCGCCCGTCTGCTTTCGTGCCCGAAAGCTCAACTCGCTGACTCACGAACGTCCGCCGGAGCGGGCTTTGTTTCTTACTTTTATCTCTTTCTCTCTTTTGTTGTACTTTAATTTAGCACCCTTAAACGAGCTCAAACTATGTGAGCGGCTTCCCCGCCACGAAACTCGAGCAGTATACAAAATAATGGCGAGATTTAGTTTTTCTCTCTCTCTCTTTTTTTTTTTTTTTTTTCATGGTTTCGCCGATTCGCAACAGCTGTCCGTTCCCCGTGTTGATCGGCTGTGCGTTCTGAAAGGGTGACGTCATGCCGCATTAAGGTGATCGCCGCGCATGCGCACTGACAGCCCATGCGGTTAGCGACGGTTTTTACGATTTAAACCGCGTTCCCACCGCTTACTACATCCTACAAAAGACGGTCTGCGGACATTGTCTGAGAGGCGTGTTTCTTTCGTGTATGACGACACATTGGTCGCAAAGAACCTCTCTGCAGACATGTTTGAAGCGTACGTATATGTACGAAGCAAACCCGCTTACTTCGAACATGATTGAGACGTGTACGCAGATAAATCTGTCGTCCTATCTGTCTGGGGCCGGACGTGGGCCCGCGGGGGCCACGGGAGACGAGGATGGCGCGGGGCACAGCTCGGGCAGCGAGCTCGAAAATAGTCGGCCGTGGAACGGCGAAAAGACGAAGCTCAGCCTCCGGAACGTCGAACTGTGAGACAGTGAAGCCCTGAGATCTCCTGCGGGACGGTCGAGGCGGGGCCCTGATTGGCCGTTGGCTAAAGGGGGCATCCTCAACCGTCACCAACTGGGCCCGCCAGAAACTAGTTTGGAAGCCACAGTTTAGGAACATGGAAAAAACGTTAAAGTTACAACAACAACAAGAAAATAAAAAGAACAGTTTTTTTTTATCTGTTGTTGACGGGCAAATTTGATGTTTCTCATGGTGGTAGTACCATAAGTTTCGAGACGTCTTAGACTTAATTTCGTGCTTTCTTTCCAAATTGGTGACGGTGTGCGAATGCGGGTCGGAGGCACGGCTTTGTCCGGTTCTGCGGGCTCGCCTGCGCGTGTAGGGCTCTCGCTCGAATTGTGATGTCCTCGCTCACCGCGGAAGAACAATGCTCCCGGCGGGGACAGGTACCCGTGGTCGGCGAGCAGGGACTGTGTGCGTGTCCCTCTGGTGTCCATGGACCTTGGCCGCATCCGCCACGCCGTCCTAGTCCGTATTTTTTGAGTCGATATTCTTCGGGCGGAACCTTGGAGCATAATGTATAGCCCATTCACCGGCTTTGGGGACCCTTTCTGAATGCCTAGACGGCCTCAAGACGCGAAGCGTTTGTTCTACATATGTCAACACACGCAATTACGAAGGAAGAAGGCCTCCCTCCCGAGTTAGAGTGTACGCTCTTGAGTGTCTACAGTCACTGACAGAATGAGAGCGTCAGGGTGTGTCT